>JAVJIF010020737.1:0-80774 GCA_038442645.1 Agave tequilana
CGACACCGGTACTTGTCATGCTATACCTGACACTTGATATCAGACACCGGTATTTGACATGTTATACCTGACACCTGATACCTGACACCTGTATTACCTGGCATATTCATGATTATTATGTGACCAGACCTCTGGTACTCCTGTACTCCTGAACCCCTGTACTCTGTACTCCAGTATCCCCTGTACTCCTGTCCCCTACACTGTTACTCTTATTAATAACACAGTCAGATCGGCATCCGGCAGAGCATACCTGGTGTCGGGATGACGAGGATGTATCCCACAATCGTGCTAGCGTCCGGCGGATCCTGAATGGAACTAAGTGCCACACGGAGCAAAGTGCCATACCAACACGTGGTGGGGGCCACCTCTAAAATCCATTCCCACACAGAGCAAAGTGCCACACCACACACGTGGTGGGGGCCACCTCTTGAATCTGTGGGGCTACCTCCTATATTAACCCTCAGAGCAAAGTGCCACATGGAGCAAAGTGCCACACCACACACGTGGTAGGGGCCACCTCTTGAATCTGTGGGGGCTACCTCTTGAATCTGTAGAGCTACTTCCTCCCTCCTGCCTGTGCCTCCTGGTGTTAGCGTGATAAGCATTCTCAGTGCATATTAACACACATACATACCTGTATGATAATAACGCCTGGAGCATATGTTATCTGGTCTCTCCCTATTCGAATAATAGTATCTGCATATCAGAGATCTGATGAGTTCTACTAGAAGTACGGGCTTGCAGTGTGAACTGTCTGTGTTGTAGGACACCGGTGGAAAGGGACAAGAATAACATAAAAACATAACCAAACAGTAATAATATTAGGAACGTGTGATATTTGGTCTCTCCTTTGTTTGGGTCATGGTACTCACATATCAGACCCGGGTAAGTTCTACAGAGTGGGAACTCTAGTATGGACTATCGGTGATGTGAGGCGCTGGTACGGAGGCGATTGAAATATCAAATGATACTGATTATTATTATTGGATAAATTAAAATGTAACACCTTTATATTCCAATTATAGTGTTATACCGTAAGTTGACACCTTACTTTATGACATATGTTGATTACTCTAAACACGCTATAGTTTGTTACTCTGAGGGCAACCCGAGTTGTATGAATCAGATGATGGTGACATCGAATATATTGTATATAGATGAGAGTTTCCTTGTTTGGATTATCCCTTGACGTATCAATCCCGTGAGTCCAGAATCTAAGCTTGTACAACTAATTTTGTTCATACTTGTATTTATCGCATGTTTAACTTATTTACCGCATATACTTATGCTCTTCATACTGCCTTCTATGCATGTTTTCAGTTTCAGATTCATCGATATATATGGTTTACTGTCGTTCCTTTAATTTCCCTTATGTTATTTGTTATTACTTGTGCCTGCATACTTTGACCACATCACTTGATCATGTACACGTGTACCTATTATGCACGGCAATTAGCTTCATTATATATACTCGCAGGGTTGCATCTGATAACCCTGAATTTTCATGTCCAGATCCTAGAGACCGGACCTGGTGACCTTACTGTAGCTGATCAGAGTGCGCAGCAGATCCTTCCGTGATGATCGGAGCGCAGTAAAAGCTTGGATTATCGCCGCAGCTCTTCCTCCTAGTTCATCTCCTGTTTGGTTCTCGAGATCCCTCTTGCTGCTCGTGAGTACCTCTCAGCTGTTGTATATCTCTTCATATGATGTACTTTTGTATTTCTAGTGATATAATATTCCTGTAATATTATATCACTCTCTGTGATAACCATGTACTTGTGCCTTTTTTGTTGGAATGTATATTGCCATTGTGTTTCCGCACTCTGATTCTTATCTGTACTGATGCTTAGCGTATATACGTGAGGGTATTTTCGACCTGCGTATATACGTCGCAGTAACGTCTCCGTACACGCGGGATCGGGGCGTCACAAATTAAGACCACCAACAACGTTGACTTGGTGCAATTGTGACCAAAGCGGGCCATTAGATTATCACAATCCAGCAGGTCACCCTTGACATCACTGAACTCATTGTGACAAACTTGAAACAACTTTGTTGGTATAAGAACTGGTAATTTGACCACATAAAAACAAGAAAGGACGTAGAAATGTACAACCTCATTGTTCGTATCTCTTGCCAATTTTGCAATAGCAGACTCTCGAGCAATCCGCATATTCTGCTGAGCTGCTGCTTCCTCATCCTTTAGATCTTTTTCCTGTCCAATGCAAAAAACAAAAACACATGCTATATACTATGCAGGAATAAAAGCTTGAACCACCAAATGAAAGAATCCAATTTAAAGAAAACACAAAACTTTAGTTGTTGAAAGTTAGACAGGAGAAACTGAGGCAGCAGGTGGTTTGTAGCAGATCGCAGTTTGGAGCAGATTAACATCCCAAGTGTTCCCTCAAATGAAATACATACAAAAATCAGATAATGATGAAATGACTTACTGCTTCAGTGATTTTGGGTAACAATTGCAACCATTTCTCCTCAAACTTCTCCAGCAGTGTTTTAGCCATTACGTGAACATCACTTTTGTTGTCCTCATTGTATGTCATGGCATTTGAGAAACTAACCGGACATCAGAATATATTTCTCGGACATTCTTACATACATTGGCTTTCATCTGTTTCCGGATTGTAGTGAAGTCCATGGGCTTCTTAATAATCTAGCATGCATCGACACAAAAGAAAAAAAAAGACACAGGATTATATTTGGTTTGGCGCATAGATTACCAAGAGCCTATATTGCATCTGAACTATAATCCAAAAGATGTAAATTAAATTAGAGCATTCTTTTACATATCGTAAACTATTAAACATGGTTTAAAATCTCAGTATAGGTATCTATATTGGCCAATGGTATTTAGCATCAATATCTGTTGCGAAATTGATATGCTCTGATACTAATTGTTGTGACTCTCAGGATCAACGTTAGTGGAACTTGGCATTATGAACAGTACTTGCAAAAAAAAGCTTGATGTAAAGCAAACTAGCAATACCTAGACAAAAGAGTAATAAAGAAAGAACACAAGGATTTAACGTGGTTCGGCCCAAACTTCGCCTACGTCTATGGGAAGAGAACTTGAGAGAGTTTTATTAATAGACTTGGTACAAAGAGACCTAACCTTTCTCTTGATGCAACAAGAGTATTCACCTTCCACTTGAATGTAGCCTCAGATTACAAGAGAATTACCTTCTGCACCTTTAACTTGCTCCTCTCTTTCTTGGCTTCCTCTGGTCTTCTTTGCTTGAGTTTCTCTCCTTAAGACTTGTTTGGTTGAGGCAATTACAATGCTTGGTTACAACCTTTATTTATAGGATTTTACAATACAACTCTTATCTGGTCTATGAGATGATCTTCGCCTTTGGATGGTTGAAGAATCTTGATCAATCCTTTTAGCAATTAATCTCCTTGATCTAAAAGGATTTTAGACCCTTTAATATTTAGAAACAAACCTTCATTGAATAGGTATTAAATTCTATTCACACTCCTCCTGAAAAGAAAACTCGCAATCGCTTGTAAAGGAAACTGTTTCATCTTAATTTGTTTCTTCTACTTCAAGCCATCGTCTTCTCCAGTGGATTTTCTTGGACCATCATCTCTTCTTGAAAAACAAGGCAAAATCCTAACAATCTCCATCTTAACTTATTTTTCAAGCTTTTAGCAAAACAACTTGAGATTTCAGATTAATACCATGATTCTTTCCTTCATTGTAAATGTGACGTGAAGCCTTTAACTCTTACCCCCTCTCCCCGGGGCCTTTGGTTGATTACCGCCATGACTTGAGCCATCTCAAGCCTTATCCGAGTGCACCCTTTCTCTTTTCCGCAACACTTTGACCCGGTTCACGTCCCGTTGTAGTCTTCCTTGAAGCTCCACCTCGCGATGAACTCCCTTCCAAGCTTATCCTTAAAATTCCACCTCGAACTGTGTTTCCTTCCTTCAGCTTGTATAACCCTCCACACTTCTCTCCTTCCAGAATGACCCTGTCTCCTTGGCTGACTGTGACGACTCCTTATTGCACTTGGATCCGGCATCCTTCTTCATCGAGCACCCTTATAGATATTAGATTATATCGTGCCTCTGGGATATACCGGACCGCCTCCAGAGCATGCACTGTCCCATCTCTTCCTGTAACCTTGATTATCCCAGTATCGATAACCTCGCAAGCCGAGCCATCCACCACTTTTACAATCCCTTCCTCCTTTGCAATTAAGGAGTTATTGAACAGCTCTTTCTGGTAACATACATGAACCGTACTACCTGAATCAAATATTCAGCCTTTACCTTGAAAAGTGTTGTCTTCGTAAGAAGTCATTAATATTTCAGTGTCCTCTATACCGCTTGCTACGTCTGCCTCGGCAGCTTGCCCCTTCTTCTTCAGTCACTCTTGCCGATACTTGCAGTTATTCTTTGTGACAAAAGTGACACGCCTTTGATGAGTTTGGACCTTTTCTTCTTTCTCTTCCTTTCCTTCCTGTGACCACCAAACCCGATCCTGTCTGCTCCTCTTGATTTGACCTTTTTCTAATCTCATTAGATAAGAGAGTTGACGTGACCTCCTCCAAGATGAGAGTTTTCTTACCGTAGAACATGGTGGTGACGATATGATCATATGACTCTGGAAGAGAATTGAGAAGTATCAACGCCTTATCCTCCTCGTCGATCTTGACATCAACAGCTAGAAGATCGCTAATGGCCTTGTTGAAGAAGTTCAGATGCTCCAACACTGTTGTCCCTTCCTCAATGCGTAGCCCATATAGTTATTTCTTGAGATAGAACTTGTTGGAGAGCCTTTTCGTCATATACAACGTTTCTAACCTTGACCACAATCCCGTAACTGTTTCTTCATCCATCATGTTGTACATAACCTCGTCTGCGAGACATAGTTGGATCGTGCTTGCCGCCTTTACATCCATCTCCTCCCAATTCTCGTTTGACGTACCTGCAGGTTTTGCTGACTTACCCTGTAAGGTCTTGTGAAGACCTTGTTGCATCAGCAACGCCTTCACCCTCTTTTGCCATAAGCCGAAGTTTCCTTTGTTATTGAACTTCTCGACCTTGAACTTTATCGTAAAACTTTTTATTTTTGACATATTGCCCTTCGTCAACTTTTAGCTCTGATACCAATTGTTGCAAAATTGATATGCTCTGATACCAATTGTTGTGACTCTCAGGATCAACGTTAGCGAAACTTGGCAATATAAACAATTCTTGTAAAAGGAAAGCTTGATGTAAAGCAAACTAGTAATACCTAAACAAAAAAGTAATAAAGAAAGAACACAAGAATTTAACGTGGTTCGGCCCAAATTTGGCCTACGTCTACAGGGAGAGAACTAGAGAGCTTTATTAATAGATTTGATACAAAGAGATTTTAGACCCTTTAATCTTTAGAAACAAACCTTCATTGAATAAGAATTAAATTCTATTCATACTCCTCCTGAAAAGGAAACTCACAATCGCTTGAAAAGGAAACTGTTTCATCTTAATTTGCTTCATCTGCTTCAAGCAATCGTCTTCTCCAACTCAATTGAATTTTCTTGGACCATCATCTCTTCTTGAAAAATAAGGCAAAATCCTAACAATATTATCAATTTTGGTTGTATATCCATAATATTGGCGATATCATCAATATCAGTTCTCACATCAGCACATATTATATCTTGTACTCTAAAACCTGATACGATATTGTTGATATATATTATATTGAAGTCCGCTGATATTTGAAACCATGCTATTACATGTATTCACATATCCTAGACTAGGTTTATAACTAATGCTAAATTAGACAAAATACAATACAACTTATGTAGTTGTGTGGAAGTTTGGGTTAACTTCTTCATTATGTTGTCTCCAACTTAACCAGAAAAACTATCACTTACTAATATCCATCAAAATACTGGAAAGTTGTCACATGACATACGGTACTACTTCTTGAGGATTCAATATAGTAGAAAATACTTCCCTAAGCAAAATAAAAAAAGAATTTAAGCTAAAAAAGTATTTAAGTAACCTAAAGCAGAGATAGCATGCAATAGTTAGACCTAGTGCAAGGGGTAGTTATGTAAAAGTCTTGTAGAAATTGGAAGTAGGATTCTGCGGCTACATATATACCAGATAAAACATGAGGTAGGTTGTCTGGATTTGTGGAATAGAGGAAGCTCAGAAGGTTGGTTCCCGGTTGATGCAGAACTAATATGAAAGAAAAGAAAAATAAAGATAAAATTAGATAATTAGATAAAAATTAATTTGAGACTCGGCACCCAAGTGATCTATCACCCACTCTCACGCATCAGCATGCAAAGAGATTCAAATGATTAGCAATCACCATGCTAAACAACGAGGGTTTAGATTTTCCAATATCAAAGTTTAATTAAAACACTATAAGACTTTGCCTTACATAGACCCCTACAAGAAAGAGTTCCCTATCACAACCGATGTGGGACTAAAAGAATACACTAAATAAAATGAAAAAAAAACTTAAAACAGACTACTAAATAGTAACTGAAGCGATCTCCATCACTTTCCCCGGCTTAAAAGCATTCCACCGAAAAAGCATTCACCTCCGGTGAATGCAAGTGGTAACAGTAGCAGGCACGACGGGTAGGACTGAATCGCATCCCGCATCAATCAAACTATGGTGGAGATCGTGCAAAAGGCAACAGTGTATCATGTCTGAACCATGGTAGCGGAGGTAAAACTGGCTTTCGTGACAAATCGGCTGCAGGTAACTCGAGTAAGATACATACAGCATGCCGAGCAAATCATCTCCGTTGAAGACTGGACCTATTATACTCTGCACCATAAGAAGCTTGATCTCTTGTGAACCAGTCTGTCGTAGAAAAATCTGCAAAGGATCATATGTGTCAGGCAATCTCGAAGACAATGAAACTCTCATAATTGGTGGAGATAGCAATAGCTCTATAGTACGCTCTGCTGGGAGATCTATAGAAATCTCCACAACAGGCTCTTCTACTTCTGTGGGCTGAGGAGTTTCTTCTTACAATGGTACTAACTCAGCAGCAACTTCTAATTTTGGCTCATCAAGAACATCAGGTTTAACAATGACTGAAGGCTCTGGATCTACCTCAAACTTTGCAGTGAAAGGTTCGGTTATTGATTGGATCTTAGGCTCGGGCTCTTGCTCAACATTGCTCACTGCAATCGGGCTCAGATGAATAAATAATGGAGCACACCGAGTATGAAGGCCTTACAAAATAAGCCAATATCAACATAATCTATGGTTATTTCTCAACCAATAATAAGCTCCTCCATCCAACTTAAGTCTGGCATAACGTCATTTTTCCTCAGTTGTCAGGGAGAAATAACTAAAGAAATCTTCAAGATCACTTTCCAAGCTTCATATCCATAACAATAATCAAAACCCTGAAAAACTGAGAGAACCTCAAACATAGCCCGTTCAACATACTTGTCATCACAATATTTATATATACCACAAAAATAAAATCCCATGAAGAGAATTCAACTCAGAAGTTACCCCCAAAATTTTAATGCCTCAAATATGGCTCAAATCAACCTGAAAACGGTACCTGAGGTGCTGTAGGAATGCGATCAGAAACTGTATCGACACTAAAAAGGAGATTGTAGAGACCAGATCTGATATCCAAAAGCTAAAAAGATTTTCAGTATCTTCAGGACTCGGCTACGAATATAATGCTCCAGACAAAACTTGAATCGGACTCCGAACGTGTCTGTAACAGGCTCTGCAAGGTCGTTGCACTGCTGCTGTGAACAGTGACAGCTCTGACGAGCCAATGATATCATCAACGCAGTCGATGACATCAGCACGTCTTGATGATGTCAGCGGATATCAATGGGCGGCTCGAAATCGGCTTAGCGGTTCGGTTTGGTGGGTCGGCTTGACGGTTCGGCTCTCATTCGGCTCAATTTGAGCCGCTGACGTCAATAACAGCTGACGGGTCGGGTTTGGCTGCGAAGCAGGTCGGGACCTTTGCAAACCCACTAATGAATGGGGTTCAGATTTGAGAACTAAACTCACAAACCGCATGTTGATTCCTCTTTCATCCGTGAGCTCGGGCTTTTAAACCCTGGCGATGGCGGCGATGGAGCTCCGCGGCGACGTGGTGACGGCGGTGTTGTTGTCGATGGTGAGCGGCAATAAAGGAAGGGATCGACGGTGATATGGGGGGAGTTGCTGCTTCGGTGGGGAATTTTGGCGTCGGAGTTGCGGCGTGAAGGCTTGGTTGGATATGCATGAAGGAGATGACGACGATGGCAGGGGTTTCTGACGAGGGCGCGATGACATTGTCCAACTGTGAGGAGGGCTCGACGAGGGTCTAGAGGCAGTGGTGGGCATGGAGAAGAAGATGGGAGGAGATCTGGCAGTGGAGTTTGCTGTCGACGAAGAAATCTCAACAGCGAGGGCTCTAGAGGTCTTTGGTGGTGTCGAAGTGGTCCGACGAGGGCGGGAGAGGGCGAGGAGCTCCGGCGACATCATTGGTGATGAAGGCGCTGGCAGAGAGGAGCGGGCAACGGCGGTGAAGACTAGGGCTCAGGAGGAAGATGATGAATGGTGGATTTTTCCTTTTTTTCCCTTTTTCATTTCTTTTTTTCTTTTTTTTCCTTTTTTCACAAACTAAAGAAGAGAAGAGAGTAGGAGAGGGATCTAGGGTCTTGTAGAGGAGGCTAGGGTTTTGTGGAGGGGAAATTTTTGTGGAGGAAGAAAATTCAGGAACTCTAAGTCTGATATCAATTTGATGCAGAACTAATATGGAAGAAAAGGAAAATAAAGATAAAATTTGGTAATTAGATAAAGATTAATTCGGACCTTGGCACCTAAGTGGTCTCTCACCCATTCTCGCACATCAGCATGCAAAGAGATTCAAAATGATTAGCAAATCATCATGCTAAACAAAGAGAGTTTAGATTCTTCAATTTAAAGTCTAATTAAAACACTATAAAACTTGGCCTTATATAATCCTTATAAGAAAGAGTTCCCCATCAAAACCGATGTGGGACTAAAAGAATACACTAAATAAAATAAAAAACAACTTAAAATGGACTATTAAATAGTAACTAGAGCGACCCCCATCACCGGTTACATGGGATCTCAGTCTGACCAACAAGGTGCTGCTACCAACCAATTGTTTAGCTTCATGGCAAGCATCTCTATGGCTTATAGCTGACAAAATTAGAAGCTGGCATCAACTCATTACAGACCCAATGACAGCCCATTATACAAATTTAGTCAATTTTCTGAGCTTTTCAACTACCCATGCCGACTCCCACATGCATAGGTACAGACGTGGATGATGATGACAATGCTGATGATGTTTCCCTTGAGAAACTAACCTAACTTGAACTGGTGTATTACAAATCTCTTCCTCTGCAAGAAGAGTATAACGATAAACGAAAATGTACTCACTATGTACATAGTATGTAGGGATTAGCAATAGCTATGACATAATACTCGGTCTTTCCACGCCAATATCCATTCATAAATTGCAGGATACCCTATCAGAATCGTTGGATCATGTTAACAATCAGCAAACAATGAACTCAAAATATAGTACATTTCTTCTGTAGCTTAAGGTGACAAAATATATCCCAGTGTGATTTACAACAAAATGCCTGCAGTAGATGCCCAAAGAGTAAGAAACATTACCTCATGGTAATCATGGAGACCAAGACCTTCGACATCTACAGGTTCCATAAATGGCCAAGCCCATTTGTGCTGTGAGAGCTGGAAATTTTCAGATTTCCTAGTGAATAACTATAAGAGATAAAATATAAGTGACAAAAAAAATTGAAAAGAAAGAGCATGTGGCTTCATTCAAACATCCTTGTTGAAAATTTTCTTGGAAATATGACTCTAAAAATGTATTAAACCAAAACCAAATGGTCGTACGGTAAAATAGAAAGGAAGTCTTTCAGAATTTGGAGCAAGGCATAAAGCATAGGTGTGACACTTTATATATTGCCGTGTAACACATATATGCTACGAAATACAAGAATTTCCCAAAAAGATAGAGATGTTTTAGGCTACAATTTATGAATAGTTACAATTGGTAAGGCCTTACCTGGGAAAATTCAATTTTGCAACCGCTACTGCATAGCCCAGAAGTATTTGTAAAGCTTGATATGTTTATAAAGAATAGAGAATGCACTTTAAGTTTAAATGATAATTCAGTATAGCCATCCTATGAAAATCTACATTATAATTCAAATGATAATTCAGTATAGCTATCCTATAAAATCTACATTATAAATGTAAAATGTTAGGTTGCCTCAGCACCACCAGTCCCTTGCCTGTCATTTTTTAAACAATTACAGAACGAAGTTCATATTTCCCTCTTGAATCTGCTGTCTAAGCCTGAGACACGACTGACACTCTAAACCTAAATAGTAAGTGGTAAGCCATAAGGAAAGGATGCATAATTAAGAAAAATCATATTTCAACTTCTGAGGAAGGGTACTGAAAGAGTTTAAAGAACCATCATGTGTCAAATAAAACAAAAATCAGCACAGTGCTAAAATTGGCCCTTCAGTTCAAATGCTCACATAGATCCTCATGTAGATGCAAAGAAGTAAAAGAGAAAGCAAAAGGAAAAAAATGAAAGAAAGAAAAAAGGGAAGAGAAACATGTGAGCTGAGTTGCAATATGTGTGTATATCAGATTCCTGAAAACCCCAGTGTGATATGATGGGCATTAAGAGATAAACAGAAGTTAGTTCCTCCCTTTAAACTAGCAGATCATATTTCCAAACACTTATTGTTTTTCTTTTTGCCAGTTCACAGTTTTGTGATTTGCAAATGCAATAATAAGCAAGGACAAGTTTCCGATCCTAATCTTTCTCTTATGATCACATCTAATTCTGACTCCCCGTACCCTTTCCCATTTAATACTTAACAATCCAAAATTTTCATTTGCTGAGTAATAAATCAGGCATTAGAGAGGAAAAAGAGATTCTGAAGTAAAAAAGAAGCAGCAAAAATGTTTAATAATAAAATCAATTAATGTTAAATAATAAAGATAACTACAACTACTGTCGATTACTAGTCCAAAAGCAGAAACTTATTATGCAACAACATTCATCATATTTGAAATAAAAATATATACAAGAAGTTGTCCATGTTTGCTATCAAAATGATAATTAGATAGCTAAAAATAGGTAAGAATAAATTATACAAAAGTAAAAAAGAAATAGTCCCCAGATACTACATGTGTTGTTGCACACCTTCTGTTTCCAAGATTCAACACATGGAAAGGACCAAGCAAGGAACCAAGTCAAAATGACAAGTCAAAATGACAGTATATGAGAAGTTTGTCCATGTCAATTAGGTAACGTGAAGAACTTCAAGGGAAATATATAAGAAATAATCCTCAAATATGCTTAAGGTAAACTATTTAAAATTTACCTCCTGCCCCCTATGGTTTGATAGTGAGAAATACTCCTCTAATGAAAATCCAATTCCCTTTTCAGCTAATTCTCAGCTGAGAAATTTATGCAACCATTAGCCTTCTGTTTCAGGTCACTTGGGTGTATTTGTGTATATTGAGAAGCAAAATTTTAAAAATTAAGATAATTATTGACATAAAGTGATGCGGACAGCACAACAAAAATTTTGCGTATCTATCATCGCTGGAGAAGATGCGCCAACTCGCCATGGATCCAGTAGTTCGAGTAGTGCTAGGATTACTGATTTTTACTTCTTAATCTTTGATTTTTAGTAATCAGAATTACAGTAGGATAGGATTTTTTATTTCCTTTTCATGTATTTTTCTTTCCTTGAAACTTTTTATTTCTTTTAGAAATTTGATTATGTAATTCAAATAGAAGTAGGAGAGTACAATTTTGTAGCCTATATAAAGACCTCCATGTATTCACTTTTAAAAAACAATGATGCGGACAACGAAACAAAAATTTGATGTGTCTATCATCGTTGGAGAAGATGCGCCAACTCGACATGGATCCAGTAGTTCTAGTAGTATCAGGATTACTAATTTTTATTTCTTAATTTTTTATTTTAGTAATCAGAATTGTAGTAGGATTTCTGGTTTCCTTTTCATGTAGGTTTTCTTTTCATATATTTTCACTTTCTTTTAGACTTTTGATTTCTTTTAAAAATTTTATTATGTAATCCAAATAAAAGTAGAAGAGTACAATTTTGTAGCCTATATAAAGGCCCCATGTATTCACTTTTAAAAAAACAATCAATGAAATCAATGAAAATTTATTATTCTCTTTGTGAGTTTGCTATGAATCATGAATCATCTTTCTAATAGTGGTATGATGCCCTATTAGACCCTGATTAGTGGTGGGATCTCCTAACTGATTTATCGATTACTATAATTCTATTTTCTCTTTCTTAATCTCTCCACAACAAATTTCTTTCCTCTCTCTAAAAGTGTTGTCAAATCCCTCTATTCGCGTCTACAGTCGACCTCGGCGCCTATTGTTCCCCTCTTCCTCGACGCTGAAGCCGAGGGCATCCAGGCCTTTCCCGCACCACCAACATCAGGCAGAAAATATATTTGCGTCAGTAGAATTTAGCCACTGATAAGCTGACTTGTTCGGACCATAACTCACTTATCTGGAGTCCAAATAGCGCACTGTTTAAAGTGTTAAGTTCGTGAAAAAGAATACTACAAAATTATAGCAATTAAGAACAAGTTCAGTTATAATTTAGTAATTTACAGAGTTTTCAAAGGTACAATTCCAATCTACTACTAATTATTTAAAAGTTGATCTTGATCTACTGTCCACTTTAAATGTGAGTGTGTTATTTGCTTCTCCTTTTTAGTTGCTTGAATTCTTTAGTGATAGTAGAATCTATTATCTGCATCATTACAATATTTAATTAGTACTTTAATATTTGAATTAATCTAATACATGCATGTTAAAGAAACATAGCTAATATTAACTGTTTAAAGTTTTCCCACCAACTATCGTTCTTGTTGGTGAAGTGTATCTTTGAGTTATTTTATCCTTTATTTCCGCCCCCGTACACATTTCCCATCAACTTTTCGTCCCCATAAATGTTTCACATCATAAAGAAAATAAAAAAAATTTACTATTCCCAAAACCCTAGTACCCAGTACACACCACTTTTTCCTCTACGTTGTCTTCCACTGCCTTTCTTTAGTATAGTTCTGCCCTTTTTTCCCACTTCATTCATTTATTGGTTTTCCTCTTCTACCTGAATCTATATACAATGGGTTTTACTTCTTTGCACATTCACTCTGCAACGTAATTAAACACTATAATTAGATTCACAAACCCTCCCCCCCCCCCCCCCCCCCCCGCGCACACACACTTTCATTTCTCAATTACTTATGAAAATTGGTAAATGTTCTTCAATGAATTTTTAGTAATCAAGCAGGTAAACGTGACCTATCAATTATTTAATCCATGCACCTAAATCTTTTGATTTAATAAGAAAATTAAAATTCAGCTGTGTCCTCTCTGAATTATTATACCAATCATAACTTCAATTCAAAAGTTAGAAACAATAATTACAATATAAGCATTCAAATGAGAAACTCTAAATTGATATAATAAAAAAAAACCGCACATCTGATCTTGCCTGCTTCAATATTGTACCAAACTGCCGCATAACCTCTTGCATCTTCTTCGAGCAAAAAACTTCTTTTCGACCCCCATCTATCCTATCCTTCAAAGCCGAAGAACTCCCTTTGGAACAGTTGGGTTGCTTGTTCGCATAGAAATTAGACACCTCTTTCACTCTTTGCTCCAACTGCACACAAATTCGTAACAAAATCAACCGAAGATTGAATCTTTCTGGTCTAAACTGATCATAAAATTGGGCAACTTGTTTTTACCTCATCGGCTTTCGACAATAGGGCATCGACTTGACTGCTGAATCTTCGGGCAACCGTCGTTTGGGGTTCTCTCCCTTCGGATGGGACGTTGCCGCTGCCGTTACGCTAAGTTCGACGTTCGCCGTCATCATCGGCGTAACCGGTGGCGGAGGCAAAGGCGGAGCCCTGGATTGTTCCTAGGTGAGCATCTGTTGGTGCGGTTCAAGTTTTGTCAATTTTGATAAAATCGAATCGAACCGATCAAAGTTCCCATCTCAACTTTCGGACCTTCTCGATAAATCTAACTTGATTATGAATCATTTTCTTGTGATCAATATTTTTCTCAAGCGAATACTGATTTAAAAAATAAACTAACTTTCAAAACTTAGACGAACATAAAAGTTCAAAAATAATTTAAGAAAAGCTTTAGAATATATCTACATTAGAGATTTAAAAGGGATGCATAATACTATATTGCATATAACAGAATATTTCAAAAAAATATAAGCGACATGTAAATAATAACCTTAATATTACACAAAAATGTGAACATCTTATGAATTTATTGCTTGAAATGTTTCACTAATTCAAGCATTTTAATGAATCTGAAAAGTTAGAGCTGTGTACTCATGACATAAACACAAGCATGAATGACATGACATACATCAACATCATTGTAAAACCATAAATGTTGCTTGTATTGACGCAAAACTGTGCTGGGCTAATTTGGTTCGGTTAATTCGGTTCGATTCGGGTTTCAAAACCCGATACCGAAACCCAACCGAATTTACACAGTTCGGTCCGGATCAGTTTCGATTTTCAGTTTTTTGGTTTTAATCGAACTCTGCTCACCCCTAATTGTTCCTCTTCTACAATTGACGACGTCCCCATTGCTCGTTGAGGATTTAGAGAAGAAGGGAACTACGGGGCTGTTTGGATTCAAGGAATTGGGTGGAAGTGAGGAAGTGGGAAGTGTCTTTTATCATTTTCGTTGTTCATTCAAATACCGGAAAAGGAAAAAGGAAAAAGTTCTTTTCCTGTTCTCTTTTCTCTTTTATACAATCATTTCCTCACTTTCAAAGTGTTACAGTTAATTTTGTGGTCATATAAATCTCATTTGTAATAAGTTGTAACACAAAACAGTTAATTTTTTACTCATGTAAATCTCACTTGCATTCTAATCACAGTCTATTTTTTATTTTTCTTAATTAATTTTTATTTTAATATTATTTTGCGATCAGCTTTGTGGTCAACTTTTCCACTTCTACTTCCATATTACTATCCAAACACCGGAAAAGACATAACATTTTTTCAAATCATACTTCCTAACAACATCCAAACACCGAAAAACTTACTAACCAATTCCCAAGCTCCAAAAGGAACTATTACCACTTCCTCACTTCTTCACTTCCTCACTTCCACCCTTAGAGCCGAGAACTTAGGGGTTCACATTTTTCTAGGGTTTAGAAATGGGGAAATTTGAGAATAGAAATTGGGGTTGAATTCGGGTTTAAAGTTTTCGGGTCAAATTGTGCATAATTTTCCACCTGAATATTATCAGGTTTGGATCTGGATGCATGACTCCGCACAGAAACACCTGATTTCCGATATATTCTGACACTCTTTATTACGAGTAACTACTTGGTGGTGAAACCGAGCGGCGAAGAAGGGGAAGAAGAGAGGAGGAAGAAAGGGGGGAAGATGGGAGGGGGGAGAAAGGAGAGAGGGGGGAGCGGGAAGAGAAGAGAAAAGAGGGGAGGGTTGCTGGGGGAGGGGAGAGAATGGCTCTCTCTGGCTTTTTCTCTGACTCTCTCTCACTTTGGGGGACAGACACACAGACAAACTTAAAGAAGGACTCAAGAGAGAATCTCGCTTCGCTCGGTTTGATTATTATTATTTTTTAATTAACTCAACCGCTGACGGGATTCACTGTTGACTTCCGAGGAGCACACTAAGGGTCTGGCAAGGGCCATGTCGGGAGAGAAAAAAAATGTCTACGAGACGGTGTTTGAATCGATGATCGTAAGGAGCATTGTGCTCAACTAACTCAGGCTAACCGATTAGTCACCCGCGAGGGACATATTCGGACACTCTTAAGAGACTTAAGAGAGTAGTTGCAATGTATGTGATCTAATTTAACGAAGGGTGTCACACCAATCGCCGACGTGGAATTGAAATGATAATAATTTATAGGGTACATTTCTAACGAAGCAAGATAAAACCATAGAGTGATTTTCACGTTGTGGGGAAGATGGGGAAGATGGGAGATTGGAAGGGGGGAAGAGAGGAGAGAGGGGGGAGCGGGAAGCGAAGAGGGGGGAGGGGAGGGTCGCTGGGGGAGGGGAGAGAATGACTCTCTCTGGCTTTTTCTCTGGCTCTCTCTCACTTTGGGGGACATACACACAGACAAATTTAAAGAAGGACTCAAGGGAGAAATCTCGCTTCGCTCGGTTTGATTATTATTATTTTTTAATTAACTCAACCGCTTACCGGATTCACCGTTGACCTCCGAGGAGCATACTAAGGGTCTGGCAAGGGCCATGTCGGGAGAGGAAAAAAATGTCTGCAAGACGGTGTTTGAATCGATGATCGTGAGGAGCATCATGCTCAACCAACTCAGGCTAACCGATTTGACACCCGCGAGGGACATATTCGGACACTCTTAAGAGACTTAAGAGAGTAGTTGCAATGTATGTGATCTAATTTAACGAAGGGTGTCACACCAATCGCCGACGTGGAATTGAAATGATAATAATTTATAGGGTACATTTCTAACGAAGCAAGATAAAACCATAGAGTGATTTTCAATATTTCTTTGTATAACAGGAAGAGCTAAATCATTTAAATTTTAAAAAAAAAGTTCTTGAAAACAAATAATTGCTGAGCAGTGACACAATTTTATAAAGATATTGGGAGAAATAAAAACCTACTAAAACAGAAGAGAATTTATCTGAAATCAAGACCCCAATTTTAGGACAAAAACTGAGTTGTAAATAAAAGAAAAGAATGTTTTTATGTAGACACACATTCGCATTTCTAACATCATGAGATTTATTAGCGTGGCCCGAATGGAATTCCTCTATTCATTTGGTATCTTTTTAATTAGACAGATCTTATTAAAGAGGTTTGTCATCCATCTCACGCCTATCTCTCATAAACATCTCTATATCTCAATAGGAATTCTATTCGAGCCAACAACTTTACTTGACTTCATCCTCTTTAAGGCCTCTTTAACTTTAAATTCGCTAATTCTGCGCATATAATTACGGTTCATATTCTGGCACTGAATGGTAAGGTCACCCAAATCTTGAGTAGAACTACCATTGAACAATCTGTCAAAATATTCTCTCCATTTTTCTTTGATTTCTTCATCTCGAACTAATACCTTATAATCTTCATCTTTGACACACTGATTAGTGATTAGTATTCATTTTTGCATTATATACATCACATTTTCTATTTATTAGTTAATAAAATACTGATTTTTTAATGATTTTTCTCTGAATTTTCAGGTCCACATTTTAATGGAGAAGAAGGCCTAAAATCCTAATTAAAAAGAGGATTTAATGAGGATTATTTGAAGCCCAACTCTGTAACGAACCAGAGCATATTCGCATGGAATTAGAAGTTTCTACAAGACACCTGGACAGAGCCAGGCTGTCAGAGCTGGCGCTAGCGTAAAAACAAAGATTCCGTTGTGGAAACGCGGCTCTGGCTGCAATTCTGCGACAAATTGTGGTCATTGATGCATCGCTTCCTTCGACTGCTGCGATGGAAGGGACTTAGAGTTTTGGTGCCTATACAAAGATCCCCAGGGCCTTAGTTCGTGCCAGTTAGCTAGGGAGAGAGAAATTTAGGATTTCTTTAGGGCGCTTTTGTAATTTTCATTTCTCTTTATTAGTTTCAGAAAATAGAGAGAGTGAGAGTGAGAGTTTTGTAATTGAAAGTGACAATTAATGCAAAGCTCCATCTTTTTCCTCCTCTAGTTTCTTATTGTTTTCTTTACAAAAGCTTTTCTTCCTTGCAAAGTAGTGTAATGATGTTCATTACAATGCATTTTAATTCCATGTCTAACTAACTTCCTAACATGACTAACTAATCACCAATACTACAAACTACAAACTCTTGGATGAACAACTCATATGATTCATTGGATGCATCTATTTTGATCTTGTGTTTCTTGCAAGTATTCTTAATTCCCCAATGAAGACGAGTGCTAACTTGTTGAAGCTTTGTTGATTCTCCCTAAATGATTCATGTGTGCCTCTTTTTAGTGCCTTACCATTTTGGCAAGTGTCTTGATGGAACATGAAAATGGTTCACTTTGAAATGCTAACAATTTTATGCACAAACTTCTTATTTCATACTTGCTAACTAATGACCTTGATGATCTAACGAACTTGTCTATATTGTTATGCATTACTAATATGTGAATCATCAATCTCATACTCCATTCTTATGCATCAATTAAGAGCTAATGATCCAAGGAGACTACATAACTAAGTTAAGAGAAGGTCACTCCAACCATTAAGCTATCTTTTAGACTGGAAGAATCAAAGTGTACATCGTGTCAATGAATCTACATACATCATGTTTCATCCACGGGATTAGTAAGTTAGTAGTATATAAGTTGATTAGTTAGTCATGATCTTCCTTCTATTGTCAAAAACTCTTTTCTTAAAAGCAGCTAGTTTTATTTCTTCAAAATCTCTTCTCTATTCTTTTTCAAACAAAACTACTTTCCTTTTGTTTCTTTAACTCGACACTTCATTCGCCATTTTCATCTCGCATCTCTTGTTTTCCTTTCTTTAACTTTCACAACCATCACTCCAACACCTTTCTTTTTTACTTTATTTTTCTTTTATTCTTAAACAAAGAAGAACCTCCGTTTTCTCAAAGATAGGAACTAAGAAAACCGGACAAACATTTCCATCGCATCCCCTCCCTGCGGATACGACTCGTTATAGCTAGTTTGCTACAACGGTAGTTTGAGGGAGTACATAAATCTTAAATACATCCCTAGGACTTTGAACATAAACATCTCAACCAACACGGTTTGCTCTGAACTCTCCTCCTCTTTTCCTAGGGACATCTCGAACAATTATATTCATTTTTGCATCATTTATATCACATTTATCATTGATTATTAATAAAAATTTAGTTTTTAATGGAGTTTTCTCTTTATTTTCAGGCCCATGACCTAAAGGAAGAAGAAGCCCAATTATTCCAATTATTTGGAATTAATTGCGCTAACTAAAAAAGCCCACAAACTTGAAGCCCAACCTGTTCTCATTTCAGAGGGAATTTCTAGAAAATGAGAAACTTCTAAAGGACACCTGGCTACTAACAGCCTGTGCTCTTTGACGCAAACCTAGCGGTCGTAGTACAGCCGCATAAATGCGACTTTTGCTGCGTTTCTGCGGCAGTATTAGGGCTGTTGGCGCCTCTTTTCATCAACGGCTGCGATTGTGTGTACCTAGAGTTTTTTGCCTATAAATAGACCCCTTGGGCCTCAGTACGAGGAGTGTCGAGAGAAAGAGCATTTTGTTTAGAGTATTCTCTAGGATGTCTTTAGTAATCTTTTGTAATTTCTTTCTTTTGTTTTAATCCAGAAAATTAGAGGAGAGAGAGTGAGAGTTTTGTATTGGATCAGTGACAAATCTATACAAGAGTTACTTCATCTTCTACCTCTATTTTTATTTCTCTTTTCCTTGCTTATTTCTTCTTTCTTGCAAATAGCGTAGAATGACTACTTTCTTTCTCTTTCTTTCCATGAATAGCTAACTTCTCTATTTGTATGAATCTCTAACTAACTTCTCTATTTGTATGAATCTCTAACTACTAACCCACTAATCTCTAACTACTAACCCACTAATCTCTAACTACTTGATTGCTAACCCACATGAATCAATGAGCATCACAATGAGCCTTGTGCAAGCAAGAGTTTATGGATGGCTTACGATGAAGGGTTCTAACTCTAACACACTAGCAAGCTAATTCTCATATTTTATACTTAACTATGTGTTCTTGATAATTATTAATGTACTAACCTTACTTTGTTTGGTGAGTTAGAGACTACCCATTCATCCTTGCCAATACTGATCGTGCACTTGTAATTCACCCCATTCTCGCCTTAAAATGGATCTTGATGGGGTGACATGAGTTTTTGCCGTATAACGCAAGGTAATGGGGGAAGAACTTTCATTCAAATTTCACATGACATGTTCTCAAAGCACAAGAATAGTGAAGGTCAAGGATTTATCGTGAGGCTTTATCATCAAGAAAGTTAGCGACTATGGATCAATTAGTATGAGGTTAGTCATGTATTTTCACCATCTAAAAAGCAAACTCTACTTTTCCTCTTTTAAGTAAACTCTACTTTTTCCTCTTTCCTCTCTAAGTTTCTTTTCTACAAAACCATCTTTTCAAGCTTGTTTCATTTTCTATTTTCTTTAAGAACACTTCTTTCATTTTGAAGTTTTTCTAAAAATCATGTTCTTTTCTTTTTCACAACTTGTTTTCTATCATTTCATAACTTTTTCCTTAGCATTCTTTTATTTTTTACATTTTCACAAGCCAACAATTTTACTTTATTTTCACATATCATCAACCGACATTCCTTCTTTTGTATTTTCTTTAAAAATTCTTTGAAATAAAAGAAGAATTTCCCAAAATAAATACAAAACCAAACACATGCTTCTATCGCTTTCCCTCCTTGTAGACACAATTCGTTTAGCTTCTTAGCTATAATGATAGTTTTGAGGAAACAGTAGCGTTATCTTGAGCACACATTTCACAATCCAAATCACACGTTTTTTGTGCACGATTTTTCCTCGAACAAATTTTTGGCGCCATTATCGGGGAGGGGTGACGGTTTTTGTTTGGACTAAAGGATCTTCTCTGTTTCTGTATACAGATTCTGGGATCAAGAAATCAAGAGCAGCAGAAACATATAAGTGGCCTTGGGCCCCTGCTCTTGAAAGCAGAGGCTAAGTTCCCTCAAATCTACCGCTCAAGCACGATTTTTTGCCGCGTTCCGCGGTAGTTTGAGTGAACTACTCATCTATTTTTTTGCAGGGCTGTTGGCTTTGTAAAATTAGCTTTCTGCAAGCGTTATTTTTCTTATATGCCATCATTAGTATACTGCTAATAAACCAGTAATAAAAAGCTTATTGCAAATTAAAAAAATCTGTTTAGACCCTTGCATTTAGAGCACGTATCTTTACGATTCATTTAAATTATTGTTGAAGAGTGTTGGAGCTAGGTACATACGCATTGCATATAGAATATGATCAACGGCTTGGCTGATTTATTCACTTTGAGTGTATCTTGTTCTAAATATCTTGTACACTTGCACAAAATCAATTTTAAAGGTATCGCCCAAATAAACAAGATAAGGTGAGAAAGTCATTATCCTTCCTTAGCCCAAAAATAATCTTCTTAAGCACTCACAATTTCAAGCCTAATTTAAAACTTGATAGACGTTGGCCCCTAGGGACATCCGGATTCAATAGGAGATTGACCGAGGGTGAAACTCGTATGAATCATACTCTTGTGAAATCAGTATTTAAGATTGGGGATTAAGAGGTTAAGCCTCAAAAATACCGTGGTATGGCATAATTAAGATCCGTTGCTTATGCACAGATACCTCTCAACGTATTTTGCCCCTACCTGGCCGATTAGCTTGTGGTCGGATTCATACAACAAGCTCCCCTGGGTAATTACCCAATTAGGAGTCATCTAGCTCCATGAACCTTAGACTAGGCTTGGAGATTGCTTTTCTTTCTTTTTTGTTTGTTATTTCCCCTTTTTTATTTGACTGTTGTTTGAATGTTATTTGTAGTGTAACTTTTCATGCAAGTGTAGTAAAGGGACCCAGCAACATCACGACTAGTTCGAAACACTTTGCAAGCACTTACACTACCCGAACAATCACATCCAATCATGGCCAATCACATTTCACTTCAGGACAAATTCTATCCCATCAGGACATCACTTCTTTCATGCATTCAGTTACTAGAAGCAAATCGTAACAACTTTGAGCTAAAACCACAATTCATAAACACTCTTTCTAGATTCCATGGCATGAAATCAGAGGATGCATACTTCTTCATAAGGGAATTTGAAGAAGCGTGCTTGATGATGAGAATCCTCCTCTAGGTGAAGATGCAGTTAGACTTAGATTCATCTCATTTGCACTTAAGAACCTAGCAAAGAAGTAGCTCTATAGTCTAGCGATCGGTTCGATTTCATCTTGAGATGATTTTGTAAAAATATTTTTGAAATTTTTTTACTCAATCCATAAGACTGCTCTCATCTGGAAGAAGATCATACAGTTTAGACATGAGCCTAATGAACCATTTTGAAAATACTTTGAGCGCTTTAAGGACTTACTTGCCCAGTGTCCCCACCATGGCATAGAGAAATGGCGGCAGTACCAGGTCCTCTACGACGGTCTTGATTACCCTATGGAAACTCTCCTTGAAACGATGTGCCAAGGAGAATTCTTAAAGAAAGACGAGAACCAAGGATGGGACTTGTACGAAGACTTAACTGAAAAAACAATCCAGTGGGAATCCTGTTCAGATAAGTCTAAAATCAGAATCCAATAACTCTCAAAATCAGACTCCACTCAATAGAATCCTCTATAGCTGCAGAAGCTAAAATTACCCATTTGATGAGGAGACTAGAACTTTTAGAAGCTAAGAAGTAAGGTACAGTAAATCAAGTTAACCCACCCCAAATATCAAATCCAGGTTGCACTTATTGCCATGCTTTGAATCATGTTTTTTAAGAGTATCCAGTTTATCTAGCTCAACAAATGTTACCAGACAACATGAATGCATCATTTGCCATATCAAATAACAATTCATACTCTAAAACTTACAATCCGGGATGAGGAATCATCCCAATTTTTTATGGAGTGAGAACAGTCATGAGCAACACAAACCAAATTTTCACAATCAATTTCCTGCTCATAATTATCAACCCCACTTTCAACCCAATTATCAACCCCACTTTCAATCATATTCTAAACTTTCAGCCAAAATTTCAATATCAAGCTCCACAACATTGTTTTCAAAACCCTCTTCCAGAAAGAAAAAATGACTGATTTGGATAGAGTCATGGAAAATTTGTCCAAAACCCAAGCTTCAATAATGAACAACCATAATCAGGCCATCAATAGATTAGAGATCCAGATTAGTCAATTGGCTAATTCACTTAGTGAAAGACAGAACGGGGTATTACCGAGCTAACCATCGACTAATCCTAAGAACTCTTTCCCAGTCCGTGAGGCCCAAGATACCCAAGCAAATGAATGCAATATTGTTTATGTCTTAAGATCAGGGAAGCAAGTGGACAACCAAGTTTCTGTACCACCAGTTACCACCCAACCAAAATTCAACTCAACTGAAGCCTCTACATCTGCAAATTTCAAACCAAACACTTCAGATAATAGAGAAAAGAAAAAATAGAAGTCAGCTGAAGATGTGCATAAGCCTATAGTACCTTTCTCAAATAGGCTAAAAAACAATAAATCCAATGCACAAATAGAAAAGATTTCAGAAATATTCAATCAAGTAAAATCAATGTTCCACTTCTTGATACCATACAACAAGTGCCTTCATATGCAAAGTTTTTGAAAGATATGTGCACCAAGAAAAGAAAAAACAATGTTCTTAAAAAGGTTTTCCTAGCTACAAATATCAGTGAATTGTTATCCGAGCCCATTTCTATTAAATACAAAGACCCCGGGTGTCCAACCATCGCTTGTACCATAGGACAGACCACCATCAATAGGGCATTACTTGATTTGGGAGCAAGTATCAATTTGCTCCCATTTTTCGTGTATCAACAACTTGGGTTGAGCAATCTTCGTCCAACACGAGTAACAATTCAATTAGCTAACAAATCAGTGAAAATCCCCAAGGAGGAGATAACTGATGTTCTCATTCGGGTTGGAGAGTTCATCTATCCCATGGAGTTTATCGTACTGGAAACACAACCCGTTCTGAATCTAAGATACAAAACTCTGGTCATTCTAGGATGACCATTCCTTGCAACAGCAAATGTAATAATAAACTGTTGAAATGGTTTAATGCGTTTAACATTTGGAGACATCACCAAGGAGGTAAATGTTTTTCATTTAGGAAAACAACCCCGGGACTCTAAAGACCAAACATTTGAAGTGAATTTGATAAAAGGCTTAACGAGTGAATATGATGAGGAACTGAAATATGAACCTGAATGTGAGTTCGAATTAGAGTCGGATGATTTTAATCTCGACCAAATTATCGATTTTGTGATAGAATGAGCCACAACTCTAACTCCTTTGAGTCTTGAACCAATAGACTTACCTTCAACTGAACAATATTCTTCCTTTGAGTTGAAAGCTCTTCCCAATCACCTCAAGTACGTTTACTTGGGAGAAAAGGAAGCTTTCTCGGTAATCATCGCTTCTCATTTGACTGAGAAACAAGAAGAAGATCTTCTTGTTATGTTGAGGGCAACGAAGAAGCCATTGGATGGACCATGGCTGACATCAAAGGACTTAGCCCATCAATTATTCAACACCGCATCCATCTAATTGAAGAGGCCAAACCAAAATGTGGTCCACCTCATAGGCTGAACCCAATAATGCAAGAAGCTGTTCAAGTAGAAATACTCAAATTAGTAGACAATGGAATCATTTATCCCATATCTGATAGTTAGTGGGTTAGTTCTGTTCCTGCTGTGCCCAAAAAGACTGGTTTTACAGTGGTAGAAAATGAGAAAAGAATTAGTACAAACACGTCTTCCCTCAAAGATTCGAGTTTTTACTGATTATCACAAATTAAACTCTACCACTTGTAAAGACTACTTTCCTCTTTCATTCATTGATCAGGTGTTAGAAAGACTAGCTGGGCATGAATACTATTGTTTTCTGGATGGAGATTTTGGGTAAAATTAAATCTCTATTGCCCTTGAAGATCAAGAAATAACCACGTTCACTGTCCGTTTGGGATGTTTGCACACCATAGAATTGTAAATCACCTAGAGAGGGGGTGAATAGGTGATGAGCTAATCTAATGGTCAATAATACGGAATTAAAACTTATTAATGCAAACTAAAACTTCTTAAACTAAACACCACGTATAACACAAGAGTGTAGCCGGATTCCCCGTGAAGGGCTCTGGACTAACTCCTCAAGATTCCTCTAAATAAGAGTTGAGGTGTCGCGTTGGCTCTCTTGGTTGAATACAAGTGTTAGCAAACAATCCCCAAGCATATAACAATTAAGCACACAATATATCAAGCATATAAAGATAAAGACAATATTAGCATGCAAGATATAAAGACAAGTAAGAGATAGAGAGAGCAATCGCAAACACAGGATATTTGTTTCGAGTTTCGAGCACACTTGCTCTACGTCCCCACCTTCAACACTTGAAGGATTTCCACTATAAACCGATCCCACCGGATCACTCGGTGCCACAACACCTACAAGGTGAGTTCACACTTGAACTCCTTGGACTCTCTAGTTCTTTTACTCGTTCCCGCAAGAACACACCGCAAGCCCACTAGCTCGCCGAGGCCGCACCTCAAACAAAAAGTTCACACACGAACTCGAAACACCGCTAACCCGCAAGTCCGCCTCCTCAAAGTATAAAGTAGAACTTTGGTGATCACAACACTTTGATCACCTAAAATCCTCTCACAACAAAGATCCCTATAGGTAGATATAGCAATGGATAGCTCAAGTATTGTGTGAGAAAACTAGGATTGAAATAGTGAGGAAAACTCAAGAAAATCATTTTCAATACACTCTTGAAAATATCTCCTTTTGATATGGCAATTTTGGCTCTTAAACAAGTGGAGATAAACACCTAATAGAGTTGAAAAAACTGGCTCAAAACCCACTTCAAAATCTTGTATAAAACAGCTCTCAAATGGGGTTTATATAGGCCCAAGAGAATCTGCCCGTTGGCAGCTGACTAGGCCCAAAATGGCCTTCCGGTCGACCGGCCAACGGTCAAAAAAGTGACCGTTGAGCCTTCCGGTCGACCGCCCGGTCGACCGGGCCCTGAATCAGAGAGCAACGGCACTCTGGCAGGTCGACCGCCCGGTCGACCGGGGCAACCCAAGAGTGGGTAGCCTTCAGTCGGTCGACCCTTCGGTCGATCGGCCAACTGACACGGCCTGTGCACGTTCTTGTGCACGTCCGGTCGACCGGCTCCTGATCCGTTCGACCGGTCGGTCGACCGCCAGAGCCTGGCAGGCCAAAATTAGGGATTTAAAACTTGGGGTTTTTTGACTCAAATAAAATCCCAAAAATTCACGAAAAATCTACAAAAATAGTTTCAGTATTATACTTTGATAAACAAACATGTTTGAGTAAAATCAAGACATATTACAAACAATTTGAACTATTTTTGTACCTTATAAATTTTGGCTAAAAACAAAAACTGTATTTTTCCAAAATGGATTTTTCCAAAACTTCTCCAAATACAAAACAAGATATTTTAAACACTTTGAAAGCATAGAGTGTATAGATATGATCCACTACACATAAAGATGAAATATCTATGTTTTTGACATTAAGTTCTAAAACGGTTTTGGTTAAAAACACATGTATACTTTGAATATCAAAAACTAAAACGGTATTTTTCCAAAATGAAATCCTTTTATGGAAACTCATCTAAATCAAGAGTGTGTGTATATGATATACTTGAGCAATCCACCAACTATTCTATCCTTTACATTTTATCTAA
Source organism: Agave tequilana (assembly GCA_038442645.1). Lineage (NCBI taxonomy): Eukaryota > Viridiplantae > Streptophyta > Magnoliopsida > Asparagales > Asparagaceae > Agave > Agave tequilana. The sequence goes on from JAVJIF010020737.1 coordinate 26,563, forward strand.
AAATAAAATCTTATAAAAACAAACCTAGACACAAGTCTTGATCTTGAAGGTCTTCACTTGAAGTCTTCACATCTTCTTGACTTGGTCCAAACTCGATCCAAAGAGCTAGACTCCTTTTGAGTACTTGATGTGTTCTTGATGCATAGGCTCTTGAATTAAACCGTGCTAGCTCCAAAACTTGACTTTAAATTATTTGTTGAAGCTAAATACTAACTAAGATCTTGATCATAAATCTGAGACTAATTAAACACAAGATCATTAGTACTATAACTACATGAGTTGATCATCAAAACTAGAGTGATGGGCCTTTGGGCCAATAATATCTCCCTTTTTGATGATGACAAAACTCATGGAGTTATATATGAATGGATTAAAGTAAAGCTTCGAAGAAGCTCCCCCTTAACTCATGCATCTCAATAAACAATAAGATATTCAATGAAGCACATGATACTAAACAAATATGTATGCAAATATAAGGAGATAAACATGCCAATCAAGCATAAAACTCATCAAATTCTTTTCTCCTTTTGCAAAATAAAACAATATTCATAAATAAAAAAAATCTTCTCCCCCTTTATGTATCAAGCAAGGAAAACATGCATATATACTAAAATACTTCTCCCCCTTTTGTCAATCATCAACAAAGGGTAAAGTAAACACAAAACAATGTTCTCCCCTTTTTATCAGAAATAAAAAAAATCAACAAAGGGGTAAACTCAAATCAATCAATAAAAAGATATATGCGATATACATTCATGAAGAGGAAGACGCTAAGTTAACTTCCCTACATACATGCATTACATTGAAGAAGGGATGACAAGCCCTAATTCACATAACACATAATATGCAATGCATAAGAGGAGATGTGAAGCTCCCCCTACACACGTGTACCGCATAAAGAAGAGTTGTCAAGCTCCTCAATATAAGATACATTCAACATGAATCTATATGTAGAAGAGATGTTAAGCTCCCCGTGCATATAGGCAATATAAATCAAAACATTTTAATATTTCTTATTAAAACAAAATTTTGAATTTTCTCAATAAAACAAATTTGAGATATCTTAGTAAATTAAATTTTAAGATACCAATTGTAAATAAACATTACACATTTTGAATTTTAATTGTAATTGACACATTTTATCAATTGAAATGCAATAAAATTTTGATACAAATTGTAATCTTGATACCAATGAAAGAAAAGTATTTTATATTTTGATACCAATATAAATTTTCATGGATACCAATTGAAATAAATAGATCAATAGATACCAATTTAAATCATATTGTACATTTTGATATCAATAAAAATACTAATTGTAAAAAAAATACCGATTGAAGATTATGCACAAGCTTATATTAAAACGTACCAATTGAGAAATCAATTGAAAATTAAGATTTGAATTAAGCTTAGCATAAACATACTTTGTGCTATTAACATATAAATATCTTGAAAATCAAGCACAAACAAATTATATATATGTATGAAAAGAGAATACCAATAGAAATTGATATTATTTGCGGGAACGAGTAAAGGGACTAGAGAGTCTAAGGAGTTCAAGTGTGAACTCGCCTTGTAGGTGTTTGCGGCACCGAGTGATCCGGTGGGATCGTTTTATAGTGAAAATCCTTCAAGTGTTGAAGGCGGGGACGTAGAACAAGTGTGCTCGAACCTCGAAACAAATATCCCATATTTGCGATTGCTTTCTCTCTATCTCTTACTTGTCTTTATATCTTGCATGCTAATATTGTCTTTAATCTTTATATGCTTGATATATTGTGTGCTTACTTGTTATATGCTTGGGGATTGTTTGCTAACACTTGTATTCAACCAAGAGAGCTAACGCGGCACCTCAACTCTTATTTAGAGGAATTTTGAGGAGTTAGTCCAGAGCCCTTCACGGGGAATCCGGCTACACTCTTGTGTTATACGTGGTGTTTAGTTTAAGAAGTTTTAGTTTGCATTAAATAAGTTTTAATTCCGCATTATTGACCATTAGATTAGCTCATCACCTATTCACCCCCTCTCTAGGTGATTTACAATTGGTATCAGAGCCAAGTGCTCTTTTGGGTCTTACAACCTAGAGTTAAAGATCCTCATTTTATAGCTAATCACAATATTTGTACACACACCATGGATTTCATGTCACCTCCCACCTTTGACATTCTTAACATCCAAACTTGGAAGGTTAAGATGTCTTTGTACCTCAAAGCCTTAGGAATTCATGTTTATTTTGCCACTATTAAAGATTCATATTGTTTAAATGGCAAAAATATTGAGGCTAATGCAAAAGCCCTACATGCTTTAAGATCTACCCTAAATGATGATTATTTATCTAGAGTTGCTAATCTTGATTCGGCTTTTATAGTTTGGAATACTATACTCTCCCTCAGCGAACAAGAACAATATTATGCGGGGAGCGACTCGGATGTTGGAAGTGACGCTTCCAACGTGTGCTACATGGTCCAAGGGGATAACCCCCTTGAGGTACATACCGAATCTGAGGTAGAAGAAGATGTTGATATGTCATATGATGAACTTGCCTCATTTTGTCAACAACTTCTAGAAAAATATGACATGCTTAAAAAGGATAATAAGAAAATGAAAAACAAATTTGATTGCATGTTAAAAGAAAAGATTCTTTACAAGATAAATTGAAAAGTTTTTCAAAAGAAAATGAAAGTTTGAAAAATGAGAATATTTCCTTGCTTTCTAAATTAAATGATCTTTGTGAAGGAAATACTTCTTTGAAAAATAAAACTGTTTTGGTGGAAAAACAAAAAGATGCTGCTTTGAATGAAAATAACTCTTTAAAAAGAAAAATTATTGAAAAAGAAAAAGTAAATGTTTCTAAAAAGAATAAGAAAAATGATTCTCATTCTCACCATGCTTTACATGCCACTATTAATCAAAATGAGATTAAATTTTTGAAAAATAAAATAGATTGTTTAAGCTCAACTTTGAGCAATTGTGCATTTAACCATAAAAGATTGGAATCTTTGTTTCAAAAGAAACAAGTTTCTCATGTTCATGCACAACACCCACATCATGCATATGCACACTTTGCACGCCATGATCACACTCATACACATATGCATCCTAGAGTGTACAAGTGTACACATTGCGGCCGCAAAGGCCATTTAGCAAAGTTTTGTTTTGATAAGATGCATCATATTAATTTTGCTAAGAAAAATGTTTGGGTTCCATTAGATGCTAACCCCGTGGACCCAAAAGAAAATGAGTACCAAAATTCTCACCTTTTGTATTTGATGTAGGTGCGGGCTCTCACACGACGTGAGAGAGTTGGTGCCTTGGTGGTGGATGCATGGACTTGATGGACACATATATTGATGCACCGCTATCAAGGAAGTTTGGTGGGACAACCACCATGTTTTGGAGAATTAGAGCATAGTTCTTTGATTTGGTAACTATCTCTAAACTCCTATTTTATTTACATGCCTTCAATTGATGATTTTTAGCATGTTTGTTTTTATGATTGTGCTTTATGTAGTAAATACTTGTTTAAATTTAGTTTTTGTCAAAACTTGTGTATATACGTGTACAAGTAGTGAGCAACAAATTGATTCATATATGTTTGCACTTCATTGTTCATTTGTACTCACTATATGCACATATATAGCGTAGTTTTGATGATTTTCTCATTTACACTTGTTTTGCCTATTTTCATATTTTACTTCATGTATATGGTATTTTTAGTCAAAACTAATAAATATACATGTATGCCCCTTGAGTCATTTGCCTTCATGCAATTTATATTATGGACTCTTTTTATGTTTGGGAGATGTATGCATATTATTAGTTTTGGATAAAAATATACATATACCTAGAAGTTTGTTTTTAGATGAAAAATAAAATCTTTATGATTTTTATGATTTTTATTTGATAAAATGAGATTCATGTTTGCTTTGAGCCCTATTGATTATTTTCATGAAAATGCTACTTACATGATTATTGAACACTCACACTTTATTTATTTAGTCATGACCTTGTTTCATGAACACTTTTATGAGCTTTATCGATTTTGAGTGTCAACTCTTGTGTATTTGACATGATTCATGAAATACATATGATTTGGTTTCATGTTTTGAAGGATCTTTAACTAGTTTTTTAAAAATTACTTTTAACTAGTTATTTATTCTTCATTTGGTAGTGTTTTCACAATAAAAATATTTTCAAATACTTATTTTTGAAAACCGTTACCTACTCCTTTAAGGGAGGACGGATGGGCGAGTATGCCTTGTAAGCCTTATTGAAAATCTTTTATCTTGTGCATAAAAGGGTGGTAATTATGAGTTATATACTTGATTTACATTGTTATTTTCAATTGGTATCTCAATTGATATTTATTCTATATATCTCATATTTATTTTCTACATATGAATGCTTCACATTTCAAATAATATCAATTTCTATTGGTATTCTCTTTTCATACATATATATGATTTGTTTGTGCTTGATTTTCAAGATATTTATATATTAATAGCACAAAGTATATTTATGCTAAACTTAATTCAAATCTTAATTTTCAATTGATTTCTCAATTGGTACTTTTAATATAAGCTTATGCATTATCTTCAATTGGTATTTTTTTTTTACAATTAGTATTTTTATTGATATCAAAATGTACAATATGATTTCAATTGGTATCTATTGATCTATTTATTTCAATTGGTAACCATGAAAATTATTATTGATATCAAAATATAAAATACTTTTCTTTCATTGGTATGAAGATTACAATTTGTATCAAAATTTCATTGCATTTCAATTGATAAAATGTGTCAATTACAATTAAAATTCAAAATTTGTAATGTTTATTTACAAGAATGCCATTTGGATTGTACAACGCCCTCGCAACGTTTCAACGTGGCATACTTAGCTTGTTGTCAGACATGATGGAACGTTTTCTGAAAATATTCATGAACGATTTCTCAATTTATGGCGATTCTTTTGACCAATGCTTGCATCATTTAGAACTAGTTCAGAAATGATACACTGAGAAAAACTTGACACTCAATTGGGAAAAAATGTCATTTTATGGTCAAAAGAGAAACCGTTCTAAGACATGAAATTTCTAGAGTCGGGAAAGAGATTGATAAGGCAAAAGTAGAAGTGATTGTCAAACTCCCTGAGCTCGAGTGCATTAAAGACATCAGATCTTTTCTAGGGAATACCTGTAAATCACCGAGAGGGGGGTGAATAGGTGATGACTATACTAAATGACAACTAATGCGGAATACAAATTAACTTGCTAGCATTCTAGCAAATACCAATCACAACACAAGAAATACTAACAAATAAGTAAATAATATAAGTGTACAAGTAAGTAAAGAGAGAGTAGAGTGAAGAGAGAAAGAGTAAGCAATCGCAAATACGATGATATGTTCCAAGGTTCGAGCCACCGCTCTACGTCTCCGCCTTCAACACTATGAAGAATTTTTACTATGATCGATAACTAGATTGTCAACCGTTACACTAGAACTCAATGGACTCACAAGTCCTCTCTCACGGTGTCGCAACACCAACACGGAGCTTACTAGCTCACTTGAGGCCACAACCTCTACAACTTCACAATAGAAGAAAGTCAGTGATCTTTACTTGATCACAAATAGCTCACAAAAATAATCCTATATCCAAGATGAGGAGGTAAAAATCTTTGAGATTGTGTAGTGGAAATAGTTTGTAAAGATATAGAGGGAAGGCTCAAGCTAAAAATCAAGGATATGAAATTTTGGCTCAAAAGAAAATTTTTTAAGAAAAAACTAAATCTTGATGTAAACTTATAAAAACTTGATCTAAACTTTAAAAATATTGTTCTTGAATTTTTCTACAATCCCACTATTTATAGGGGATGAAAATTTGAGGAGAAAGACCAAAAGAATCGTAGGGAAAGGATCCAGAAAAAGACAAAATAAAATATAACTGTTGGGAAAAAATTATAAGGAAGTCCTTCTGTCAGTCGACCGGACGGTCAACAACCAACTGTCGGATTTTCAACCATTGGAGATAGCGGTCGACCGATCGGTCGACCGTTTTCCCCAACCAGAGAGCAAGGCTCTCTGTTGGTCGACCAGGATAGTCGACCGGACCCAACCGAGAGCATCAATCGACCGCCCGGTTGATCGAAGTACACACAATGCACTTTAGTGCATGTCGGTCGAGCGACAGAGCAAAGCTGCTCTGCCTACGGTCGACCGGCCGGTCGACCGTTGGCCGAAAGCTTATTATTGAAATCTTTTTAAAACCAATCTTTTCCCAACAAAATAAACTTTGATCTTTAAATACAAAATAGAGTTCTAGAGGCTTGATGAACCATTGTGTGATCATGGATCAACACAAAATAAAGTTAAAACTATATTTTGTAAAAGCATTTTTCTAAATCGAAAACTGATTTTTTCAAAACTCATTTTCCCCAAACTCGATGGTGAAAAACGGAAAAGAAAAATGTTTTGAACTCTTTATAAAACACTTTAGGAATATGAAAGGGGTGTGTGTGTGTGTGTGCGTGTGTCAATCCCAAAAGCTATCAATCTATATCATCTTAGTTTTAACAAACGACTATAAATCCTATCTAAAAATCAAAAAATCAAAAATACAAATTTGATATAATCTTCTCTTGCAATCTTGATCCTTGAGCTCGTCTATGTGCTTAGACTCTGGGAACTAAATCTTCTTGGCTTTCAAACATGTGAGTCTTGTGATGGAGCCGAAATGCAACAAAGAGTTAACCTAAAACTTTATTAAACAAAATTGTTAAAAATATAATTACATATGTTTTGTTTTCATCAAAACTAGGGCTAATGGCCTTTGGGCCAACAATCTCGCCATTTTTGATGATGATAAAACACATAGAGTTATCACAAATAATTTGGGAAGAGACTTCAAGCGAAGCTCCCGCTAAACCCATGCATAAATCAAAATATGACATATAAGTTAGATGTATCACTAAAGGCGTATAAATAAGATATATCAATCAAGCTCTATGCAGTCCATCTATGCATACCAAAAATATAGAATTACAAGGTGTATGCATAAATGGTTTCTTCCAACTAACCAATAATCTCCAACCTCCAAAATAAATGGTAAAATAGTTGATTTACAAAGGACACATAAGAATACAAATACACTACATACCACATATAGAAGATATGTATCAAAAATCAACTATATAAAAAAGATATACACAACTTCAAAAGACAATATTGATATCATAAAAGAAATTGGACCATACAAAGGTTCATGCCAACCTCAAAATAAGTTCCATACAACAAAATGAGTACTACAATATAAAAAACACATGTCCAAACACCAAATACTACATGTCCAAATAAAAAAAGTACATAAATAAAGACATGAAAGTAAAAATTCCAGATAACTCCACAAAATCACTTTCCCCCTTTCTGTTATCAATAAAAAAAGGGTCATTCTTCCTCAAAGTCTGGATCTTCAGGAGGAGCTGGTGCCTCAGAATGAGCTGGAGGAGGTACCCAGGTGTCAAACGGAGGACCCGATGTAGGAAAGGGTTGTGCGTGTCCTCTTGAAAATGGAACAGGCCAAGCGTTCCTACTGCAGGTCTCGCCGACGCATGTCTGGAGATGTCGAATAGATGAGCAGATTATTGTAGGTCGTTCTGAACTCTGTGCTCAATCCTTTCAAAGTTTGCTGATATCTTCAGATCATGCTCACGAAGCTGAGCAAAAAGAGCTGTGTATAGGTTGTTGGCCCAGAGGTTACAATCCCCGGGTTATGTATTTTGATGATAACAAACCATATAAAAGCTATTTAGTACTAATAGGAGTTCAAGAATGAATTTCAGGTTGGTACAGGTATGGATGGCTCAAGCATGGGATATTAGGCTCTAGGTCAATCACTACTCAACATCAAGTTTCAGAGACGCCTGCTGTAGACTCATCTTGTAAATAATTTTTGTTAAAAATTAGTATATACGGTTGAAGCTCAAAAATAAACACACCCCCCAAAATGCACGTTTTCTAAAGTATGATTTTGGGTTCTCAAATTTTCTAAAATATTTTTTTTAATCAAGTTTTAAACTTATATCTAGCAGTTATGTATGTTTCCTATCTTCTAAATCCAAACAAAAATATTTTAAAATTTCACATATCTTCAAAAAGGTTTATTCAAAAACTGTTTTGGCCAGATCAGTCGACCGAGCGGTCGACCGTGCCTATTACAGGCCAGAACGGTCGAACGCACGGCCGACCGGAGTTCTGGTAATTGGGGGTGTGGACGTTGTTGGCCCGAAGGCCCATCACTCTAGTTTTGATGATGATCAACTCATGTAGTTATAGTACTAATGATCTTGTGTTTAATTAGTGACAGATCTATGATCAAGATCTTAGTAGGTGCATAGCTTCAACAAAGGATTTGAAGTCAAGTTTTGGAGCTAGCACGATGTTTGGACCAAGTCAAGAAGGCTTCAAGTGAAGACTTCAAGAAGATGAAGACTTGTGTCTAGGTTTGTTTTTGTAAGATTTTGTTTTAGATAAAATGTAAAGGATAGAATAGTTGGTGGATTGCTCAAGTACATTTACACATACACTCTTGATAGTTTTGTTTTAGAAAAGAATTTTTACTTTGGAAAAATACATGTTTGGTTTTTGGTATTCTAGTTTATATGTTTTAACCAAAACCATGTTTAGTGTTTAATGTCAAAAACATAGATATTTCACCATGTTTGTGTAGTGGATCATATCCATACACTCTATGCTTCAAATGAGTTTAAATATCTTATTTTTGTATTTGGAGAAGTTTTGGAAAAATCAAGTTTTGGAAAATACTGTTTTTCATTTTGAGCCAATTTTTTCATATTACAAAAATAGTCCAAATCATTTGTAATATGCCTTGATTTTATGCAAGCATGTTTGTTTATCAAAGTATATTGGTAAAACTATTTTAGTAGATTTTTATGATTTTATGGGATTTTATTTAAGCCAAAAAGACCAAGTTTTAAATCCCTTAACAGTTCTGTCCTGGCTTCAGCCGGTCGACCGACCGGTCGACCGAAGCCTGAAGGCGGTCGACCGACGTGCACAGACGTGCATGCCAGTTCTGGCAGGAGGGCCGGTCGACCGACCCGGTCGACCGTCCAGAGAGCTCTGCTCTCTGGAAAGGCCCCGGTCGACCGACCGGTCGACCGGACAGAGAGACTTGCTCTCTGTATCCTGGCCTCGGTCGACCGACCGGTCGAACGATGGCACAACGGTCTGAAATATGACCGTTGGCCGGTCGACCGGGCGGTCGACCGACAGTTCTGTCAGGCCTCTAACGGTTAGTTTTTCCAGCCCTATAAATTGGGGCATTTGGGGGCTGTTTTGATTAAGATTTTTGGAGAGTTTTTATGACTGTTTTTCATACTCTTTTAAGAGGTTTTTCTCCACAAAATTTAGAGCCAATACTTCCAATTAAAAGGAGAGTTTATCAAGAGTGTTTTAAAAGTGATTTTCTTGAGTTTTTCCTCCACCATTCTCATCCTTTTTTTTTTCTCACAAACACTTGAGCAACCCATTGACATATTCATTCTATAGGAGTGTTTTTGTGAGAGGATTTTAGGTGATCAAGAGTTGTGATCACCAAAGTTCATCTTTGTTTCTTTGAGGAGGCGGACGTGTGTGTTCGCATTGTTTCGGGTCCTAGTGGGGACTCGGTGTTTCGAGTTCGGGTGCGAACTCTTTGTTTGAGGTGCGGCCTCGGCGAGCTAGTGGGCTTGCGGTGTGTACGGACTAGGGAGTCCGAGAGTTGTAGGTGTTGCGGCACGAGTGATCCGGTGGGATCGATTATAGTGGAAATCCTTCGTGTGTCGAAGGCGGGGATGTAGAGCAAGTGTGCTCGAACCTCGAAACATATCCCTTGTGTTTGCGATTGCTCACTCTCTCTCTCTCTTGTTTATATCTTGCATGCTTAAATTGTGTTCATCTTTATATGCTTGATATACCTTGTGTGCTTAATTGTTATACTTGCTTGGGTTTGTTTGCTAACACTTGTATTTAACCAAGAGAGCCAACGCGGCACCTCAACCCTTATCTAGGGGAATCTAGAGGAGTTTGTTTAGAGCCCTTCACGGGGAATTCGGCAACACTCTTGTGTTATACGTGGTGTTTAGTGTAAAGAGTTTAGTTTAGGTCATAATAGTTTTTTAATTCCGCATTATTTATCATTAAGTGACCTTTAGATTAGCCATCACCTATTCACCCCCCTCTAGGTGATTTACAATTGGTATCAGAGCCAAGTGCTCTGAATTTGGGTCTTACAACCTAGAGTTAAAGATCCTCATTTTTAGGCTAATCACAAAATTTGTACACACACCATGGATTTCATGTCACCACCCATGTTTGACATTCTTAACATCCAAATTTGGAAGGTTAAGATGTCCTTGTACCTCAAGGCCCTAGGCATTCATGTTTACCTTGCCATCACTAATGATTATTGTTTAAATGGCAAGAATCTTGAGGCTAATGCAAAAGCCCTTTATGCTTTAAAGTCAACCCTAAATGATGATTATTTATCTAGGGTTTCTAACATTGATTCGGCTTTTGTAGCATGGAACATCATCACCTCCCTCGGCGAAAAGGATCTATATTATGCGGGGAGCGATTCGGATGTTGGAAGTGACGCCTCCAACTTGTGCTATATGGTCCAAGGGGATAACTGATTGGGAAAGGATAGTGTGGTAGATTGCACAGATATTATGTAAAAGAAATAAGGTTTAGAATCAACCTTAGTTCTTGATCATTCCACAAATGTATTCAAAATGGTTAATGTATCCTTTCCAATCTCCGTTATAGCATGGGCTATACCGAGTCGATTCTCAGGGAGAGCTTGCGATGGAAGCGTTACGGTTGGTAGTGAAGATAGAAAACGAAGATTCTTCTTTGTTTTAAAAGAATAAAAGAATTGTGAAAAAAGAAATGAAAGAATCGGTGGAGTTGTGCATGATGGAAAATGAAAAGAAATCAAAAGAGAAGAGATTGGCTTTTGAATTAACACTAAAAGAAAATAAAACTTTGAAGAAGACTTTTAAGGTGGAGAAAACCATGACTAGCTAACCTTACTACCTTGCTAAAAACTTACTAAACTCCGTGATGGTGAATGCGTGCCTCATGTTGATTCATCGGCAAAGATTTGTCTTGCGTGTTGGTCTAATTACTTTCCCACTTGAATGACAGATGATCACTCTTGGACTTGTCTTGTAGACTCATAGATGTCATAGGCCTACTAGATAGACTTTCAATAATGGAATCAAAAGAGCGACACACAAGGGATGCTAAGGAAGAAGATACAACATTCATTAATTGAAGTAAAGAAGTTGTACAACAAATAGCATATGTTTGGTGATCCATCTCCATGTTCCATCAAGGCACTTGTTCTAAAGACAAGGCTCTAAATGAGCCACACATGAATCATATGGAGAATTACAACAAGAACTTGCCAAGCAATGAAAGTAACCCATCGGAGAAGAGAAGGCCATACAACTTGCAAGATTAAAGATAGCAATCACCCATGAGTTAGTAGTTAGCAAGGTAGTGGTTTAGCTAGTTCATGGTAGAAAAGTTAGCTACAGCCATTACAAGAAAAGAAAAGCAAAGCATGAATAAAAGTGCAAGTAAAGTAAAGCTAGAATTAAAGAAAGCAAGTAATACTAGAAAATGCTCAAGTAGAGAAGAAGAGAATGGATCAATCCTTACTTCACAAGTTGTCACTCCTTGGTGTACACAAGCTTTCTCTCTCTCACAACTCTCTTTTGCAGAATTTCTAGGGAGGAAGAAGAGGGAGACTAAAACCTAGAGAATACTAAAACAAAATACAAGACTTTCCCCTAATTTCTCCTCTCTCTTCCCTCTTCCGCTCGTGAAGACCCTGGTCATGTATTTATAGCCCTCAGTGAGAATCATCTAGAGCCCTGGCCGTTGGCGCAAAATCCGGGATCTAACAGAATCACAACTGCCGCAAATTGGCGGGAAAATCTTAGATTTGGCGGCAAAATCTGGGCCGTTGAGGCCAGATTTTCTGTTGTGAGTTTGTTGCGAGGTTGTTATCCACGTGGCCTTCTGGAAGATTGAGTTGGCGCGCGGATCTCTCCTGATTCTGGATTCAAATCTTGGGTTCTTTTGGGCTTTGAATTAATCTCTTTAATTATTGCTAATTAAAGAGATTTTTGGGCTTTTTCTCTTTTAAGATGTGGACCTGCAAAAATAGAGAGAAAAGGATTAAAAATCACATTTTTATTTACAATATGCATGGTATGGAAGTGGTAAAATATGCAAATATGTATAACAATCACACCCCCATACCTAGCTTTTGCTCGTCCTCGAGCAAAAAGGAAGAAAAAGAAAGAAAAATCCTAACTAGTTTATTACACCACTTTCGTAGGTGACACGATTTCACTGAGCATGTGCAACAAGCCGTTAAACCTCTAGGTTACCCTAGAGGAGGAGTGTTGTCTCCTGAGAGTTTTCAGCGGATTGCACCCACAAAATCCATAAAGAAAAATAAAAGGGTTAGTGAAAATTTTGATCCATACTTTAAAGATTCCAACTTGAGCTATAGGTTTCAGGTTACCCTAATCTTTTCATTCCTCTTATAAGCGTCTATTTAGAGTTTTGTTTTCAACTTAGGTTAAGTTTTTAGGGAAAAGATCAAAAACCGGATTTTGCATAAATCCTAGGATATATACATCTATAAATATGAATGATCTTTCTTAGACTAAGTTCATTTATTTACTAATATATATAACATTTTTTTCTCTTTTTTTTTATTTTATATACAATGTTTATTTATTTACATTTCCTTAGCATCCTTAGGCTTTCTAGTTTACCCTTGTAACGAGTCTCTTATCGATGACTCCCAAACCAGATGGTCTTAGGGCACCAGATGAGAAAACATCCCTCGGGTTCGATGACTCAAGTAAACTAGGCCACGAAGGAATTTAAGGACTTAACCACCTTTAGGCGTGATCGGCAATGCTTCTTGAGGCACGACTAACCAGCTTAATCAGTGGCTAAGTATTTATTATTTATTTATATACATCTTTTTTTTCTTTTTTTTCTATATATATATATATATATTTTTATTATATATATATGTAACTAAAATCACAAAGTCTTTGATTAATCCTTCAATATGTTTAATGTATATATCCTAAAGAAAGAATTAAAATCTAGTAATTTTTCTAATCCTTTATTACTTAACCTAAAAATCTAACAAAACTCCTCTTTTCAACTTATAATTAGAAATCTTAGTTAAGAGCTTCCTTAATCCCTAAATTTCAAGTTTGATTCTTTAAACATGGATCAAGAATTTCCTTTTTTTTATTTTCTATTTTTTTTATATTTTTCTAAGAAAAGTAAAATCTAAAAAGAAAGGTAAAACCTAAAAAGAAAGTGAAAATCCTAAAAAATAAAAGGCCTAAAAAGAAAATGAAAAATCCTATGTTAAGTGTAAAAAAAAGAAAATCTAAAAACTCTATGTTAGTAAACACTCCCCCACACTTATTTCATGCATTGTCCTCAATGCATCATGATATATGTATGCATGAAACAGGTAAGAGGTAAGAAACTTTTATTTACAAGAAAGTGCAAAAAATTATTTACAAAGAGTATATACAAGTGTAACCATTACCTAGGCTTTTGGTCGTTTTCCTCTGGCCCGTTCCCATCGTTCCAGTGCGTCTGCTTTCGTGAGCTCAGTTGGGAAACGGTTTGAATTATTTTAGCCCTAGGTATTTCAGATTCAATTGTTTATTATTATCATTCACCCTCATTCCACCACATTGTTCACTAAAAAATTCCTTATCACTACTCTCACTCTGAATCTCATCACTTCCAATGTTAAGGAATGTCAGCTCCTCTCCATACAATTCTTCAAAACTAAGGTCAACATCTGGAAGTGTGCAATCAGTTAGCTGACGCCGAGTTGACTCTTCTAGACACATGATCTCATCAGCAAACAGGTCTTCAAAGGATATATCAATCGGAGGTTCGAATACAGTCAGAGTTGGCTCATTGAAAATGAAAATATCCAAATCAACTTTCCCCTTTGAAAGGGTACTCGGATAAGAGAATCACAAGATTGTGACTCATCTTTTGGATCTTCACCTTCTTCCTCACAATTGTTACTAATGAAACTAACCTCAAATGTTTGATCTTTTGTTTTACGAGGTTGTGTGTGGAAGACATTGTGTTCATGAGTCATGTTACCAAAGGTTAACCTCATTGATCCATTCCGGCAATTAATGATGGCATTTGCAGTAGCCAGGAATGGTCGTCCCAAAATGACAGGAGTTTGAGCCCTTTGATTGGAATTTGACACAGGTTTTGTTTCAAGGACTACAAAGTCAACAGGATAAATGAATTCCCCAACTTTGACAAGGACATCGTGAATTTCCTCCTTGGGTCTAGTGACAGAGCGATCAGCCAATTGTATGGTCATTTGGGTAGGAAGGAGTTCACCTAACCCTAATTGTTGGTACACAGAGAAAGGTAGGAGATTGATGCTGGCCCCCAAATCAAGAAGTGCCCTATTAATGGTAGTCTGTCCTATGATGCATGAAATGGTGGGGCTCCCTGGGTCTTTGTATTTAACAGGAATTGGACCATTGAGCAGCTCGTTGATGGATGATGCTAGGAAGACTTTTTTAGGGACTTGTGTTTTCCTCTTCTTGGTGCACATTTCTTTTAAGAATTTAGCATATGATGGCACTTGTTGTATGGCATCAAGAAGAGGGACATTGATTTGGACCTTGTTAAACATTTCTTTTATCTTCTCCATGTGAGCATTTGTCTTGTTATTTATAAGCCTATTTGGAAATGGTACTCTAGGCATATAAGGTTGCTCATCTACCTTTTCTTTACCCTTGGCTTTTGAAGTGGATGGCTCTGTACTAGAGGATGGTTTGTCAGAAGTTGGTTGTATAGGGACAGGAAATGTTGGCTTTGGTGCTGGATGAGATGGTGGACTAGAAACCTTATTGTCTACTTGTTTTTCAGATCTCAGGGTATGAATAGCATGACATTGACTGGGTCCTGAATCTTCCACTTCATTCAAAGGGAAGTGATGTTTGGGATTTGGCAATGGCTGGCTTGGGAACAGTCCATTTTGTCTCTCAGCCAATTGCCCAATTTGGACCTGAACTTTATTCATATCCTGATGATAGTTCTTTGTAAAGGTTTCTAGCATTTTTTTCAACTCTGATATTTCTGAATTATTCTGGGGTGGATGTTGATGATATGGAGACTGGAATTGTGATTGATAGTGTTGTGGATTTTGATATGGTTGTGAATGTGGTGGACTTTGAGATGGATGAACATACAGTGAATTATGATTGAAACTGGATGTGTGAGACTGAGCATTATATGGATACGGAAGTGGTGGTCTATGATGCTCAGGACCAGACTGACTCCACGAAAAATTTGGATGGTTCTGCCATCCTGAATTGTAAGTGTTGGAGTATGGGGTCTGGTAAATGCTGCATTCAAGTTCTCCTGATAAGATTGGGGCTGATACAAAGGACACTCCTCAAAGACATGGTTAAGGTCATGACAGTAGGTGCAACCCGGTTTAATCACAGGCAATGGGTTGACCTGATTTACAACAGAATTTCCCCTAGACTCAAGCAGTTCTATCCTCTTCATCAATTGTGTGATCTTGGCTTCTGCGGCTATAGAGGATTCTATGGAGTGCGTACCAGTTCTGGAAGTGGTGGGAGTTGATTTATCAGGGCATGACTCCCACTGAATGGTTTTCTCAGCTAAGGTTTCAAAGAGATCCCACCCCTGATGTTCATCTTTCTTCAAAAATTCCCCTTGACACATGGATTCAAGGAGGGTTTTCGTTTGGTAATCTAGACCGTCATAGATAATCTGGCATAAACGCCATTTCTCTATGCCGTGATGAGGACATAGAGCTAGAAGGTCTTTGAAACGCTCAAGATACTTCCAGAAAGGTTCATTTGGTTCCTACTTGAATTGCATGATATTCTTCCGCATGAGGGCTGTTTTGTGGATAGGATAGAATTTCTTAAGAAAGACTTTAACAAAATCATCCCAAGAAGATATGGAACTGATGGGAAGATTGTAAAGCCACTTCTTAGCTAAATCCTTAAGTGCAAACGGTATGAATCTTAACCTAACAGCATCCTCAGTCAGTTGGGAAATTCTCATCATTTGGCATACCTCTTCAAACTCACGAATAAAGAGGTACGCGTCCTCAGACTCTAGTCCATGAAATCGGGAAAGTGTATTAATGAATTGCGGTTTCAGCTCAAAGTGATTTCCATTTGGTTCGGGGAGAAGAATGCACGATGGAAGGGAGGTGCGAATCGGATAGAATCGATCTTGAAGTGAAACGTTGTTTCCATTGTGTCAAGTGGTTGTGTAAGTGCAAGTGTAGAAATTCTAACAAGTCTTGCAGAATTTGGATCACGGAACCACTCTTGCATATACAGTCACAAACAACGTGCACCGATCACACCAGCGAAAAAGAAAAAATGAAAATCACAAACAATAAAAGAAAAATCAATCCAAGCTTCTAGGATTCCTGGACCTAGACGACTCCTAACTGATTAGATCGTCCACAGGAGGTTTAGTGTAGACTTTGACCACAAGCTAATCAGCCAGGGAAGGGCAAGGTTGGTGGGAGGTTTTCCGTCAGAGACGTTCCTTAATTAAGTAACCAACAACCTTCGGGTTTTCGGCCCCAATCCCTTTCCTAGACACTGATTTTACAAAAGTCAATTTCCAACACTTTTCCCCCTTAGGATAATCTCCTAAGTGAGTCCGAGATGTCCCTAGGGCCAACGTCTAGCAAATTTTTATTTAGAAGCTTAGGATTGTGAGTGCTTGGGAAAATGATTTTCGGGCTAAGGAAAGGGTGATAAAATTCCCACCTTATCTTATTATGGGTTATGCCCTTAGAATTGATTTGTGCAAGTGTACAATATAAACAAACAAGGTTCACTCAAAGCGTATTTAAATCAAACAAAGAGTGAGTCCTAGTCAATATGCAATGCGTACGTACCTTGCCTCCAGCACTCTTCAACAGTAAAAGTAAAGGAATTGAAAGACACGTGCCTAGAATGCAAATGTCTAAACAATTTTTAACGTTTCAACCAATGTTTTACTGTTTATTATAATTAGCAGGAGTATGGTGAAGCATACAAGAAAAGAATTATTACAGAAGCTGTATTTTGCAAAGCTGAAGACCCTGCAGAAAACTTGTCAGTAGTGAACTCAGGATTGCCGCAAATCTGCGGCTGGGGCCGATATTCTGCGGCAAAACTGAGGGATCCTGGTCTCTGCTTTCAAGAGCAGAGGCCCAGGTCCACTTATATGTTACTGCAATGCTATTTTTTCTGTTTCTTCACCTGTAACCTGCAACAGAGAAGAAAATGCGTTTAGTTCTTCACTTTAAACCAAAAATCGTTGCTCTCCCCGGCAACGGTGCCAAAAATTTGATTGGGAAAGGATAGTGTGGTAGATTGCACAGATATTATGTAAAAGAAATAAGGTTTAGAATCAACCTTAGTTCTTGATCATTCCACAAATGTATTCAAAATGGTTAATGTATCCTTTCCAATCTCCGTTATAGCATGGGCTATACCGAGTCGATTCTCAGGGAGAGCTTGCGATGGAAGCGTTACGGTTGGTAGTGAAGATAGAAAACGAAGATTCTTCTTTGTTTTAAAAGAATAAAAGAATTGTGGAAAAAGAAATGAAAGAATCGGTGGAGTTGTGCATGATGGAAAATGAAAAGAAATCAAAAGAGAAGAGATTGGCTTTTGAATTAACACTAAAAGAAAAGAAAACTTTGAAGAAGACTTTTAAGGTGGAGAAAACCATGACTAGCTAACCTTACTGCCTTGCTAAAAACTTACTAAACTCCGTGATGGTGAATGCGTGCCTCATGTTGATTCATCGGCAAAGATTTGTCTTGCGTGTTGGTCTAATTACTTTCCCACTTGAATGACGGATGATCACTCTTGGACTTGTCTTGTAGACTCATAGATGTCATAGGCCTACAAGATAGACTTTCAATAATGGAATCAAAAGAGCGACACACAAGGGATGCTAAGGAAGAAGATACAACATTCATTAATTGAAGTAAAGAAGTTGTACAACAAATAGCATATGTTTGGTGATCCATCTCCATGTTCCATCAAGGCACTTGTTCTAAAGACAAGGCTCTAAATGAGGCACACATGAATCATATGGAGAATTACAACAAGAACTTGCCAAGCAATGAAAGTAAACCATCGGAGAGGAGAAGAGAAGGCCATACAACTTGCAAGATTAAAGATAGCAATCACCATGAGTTAGTAGTTAGAAAGGTAGTGGTTTAGCTAGTTCATGGTAGAAAAGTTAGCTACTAGCCATTACAAGAAAAGAAAAGCAAAGCATGAATAAAAGTGCAAGTAAAGTAAAGCTAGAATTAAAGAAAGCAAGTAATACTAGAAAATGCTCAAGTAGAGAAGAAGAGAATGGATCAATCCTTACTTCACAAGTTGTCACTCCTTGGTGTACACAAGCTTTCTCTCTCTTACAACTCTCTTTTGCAGAATTTCTAGGGAGGAAGAAGAGGGAGACTAAAACCTAGAGAATACTAAAACAAAATACAAGACTTTCCCCTAATTTCTCCTCTCTCTTCCCTCTTCCGCTCGTGAAGACCCTGGTCATGTATTTATAGCCCTCAGTGAGAATCATCTAGAGCCCTGGCCGTTGGCGCAAAATCCGGGATCTAACAGAATCACAACTGCCACAAATTGGCGGGAAAATCTTGGATTTGGCGGCAAAATCTGGGCCGTTGAGGCCAGATTTTCTGTTGTGAGTTTGTTGCGAGGTTGTTATCCACGTGGCCTTCTGGAAGATTGAGTTGGCGCGCGGATCTCTCCTGATTCTGGATTCAAATCTTGGGTTCTTTTGGGCTTTGAATTAATCTCTTTAATTATTGCTAATTAAAGAGATTTTTGGGCTTTTTCTCTTTTAAGATGTGGACCTGCAAAAATAGAGAGAAAAGGATTAAAAATCACATTTTTATTTACAATATGCATGGTATGGAAGTGGTAAAATATGCAAATATGTATAACAATCACACCCCCATACCTAGCTTTTGCTCGTCCTCGAGCAAAAAGGAAGAAAAAGAAAGAAAAATCCTAACTAGTTTATTACACCACTTTCGTAGGTGACACGATTTCACTGAGCATGTGCAACAAGCCGTTAAACCTCTAGGTTACCCTAGAGGAGGAGTGTTGTCTCCTGAGAGTTTTCAGCGGATTGCACCCACAAAATCCATAAAGAAAAATAAAAGGGTTAGTGAAAATTTTGATCCATGCTTTAAAGATTCCAACTTGAGTTATAGGTTTCAGGTTACCCTAATCTTTTCATTCCTCTTATAAGCGTCTATTTAGAGTTTTGTTTTCAACTTAGGTTAAGTTTTTAGGGAAAAGATCAAAAACCGTATTTTGCATAAATCCTAGGATATATACATCTATAAATATGAAGGATCTTTCTTAGACTAAGTTCATTTATTTACTAATATATATAACATTTTTTTCTCTTTTTTTTTAATTTTATATACAATGTTTATTTATTTACATTTCCTTAGTATCCTTAGGCTTTCTAGTTTACCCTTGTAACGAGTCTCTTATCGATGACTCCCAAACCAGACGGTCTTAGGGCACCAGATGAGAAAACATCCCTCGGGTTCGATGACTCAAGTAAACTAGGCCACGAAGGAATTTAAGGACTTAACCACCTTTAGGCGTGATCGGCAATGCTTCTTGAGGCACGACTAACCAGCTTAATCAGTGGCTAAGTATTTATTATTTATTTATATACATCTTTTTTTTCTTTTTTTTTCTATATATATATATATTTTATTATATATATATGTAACTAAAATCACAAAGTCTTTGATTAATCCTTCAATATGTTTAATGTATATATCCTAAAGAAAGAATTAAAATCTAGTAATTTTTCTAATCCTTTATTACTTAACCTAAAAATCTAACAAAACTCCTCTTTTCAACTTATAATTAGAAATCTTAGTTAAGAGCTTCCTTAATCCCTAAATTTCAAGTTTGATTCTTTAAACATGGATCAAGAATTTCCTTTTTTTTTTATTTTCTATTTTTTTATATTTTTCTAAGAAAAGTAAAATCTAAAAAGAAAGGTAAAACCTAAAAAGAAAGTGAAAATCCTAAAAAATAAAAGGCCTAAAAAGAAAATGAAAAATCCTATGTTAAGTGTAAAAGAAAGAAAATCTAAAAACTCTATGTTAGTAAACCCTCCCCCACACTTATTTCATGCATTGTCCTCAATGCATCATGATATATGTATGCATGAAACAGGTAAGAGGTAAGAAACTTTTATTTACAAGAAAGTGCAAAAAATTATTTACAAAGAGTATATACAAGTGTAACCATTACCTAGGCTTTTGGTCGTTTTCCTCTGGCCCGTTTCCCATCGTTCCAGTGCGTCTGCTTTCGTGAGCTCAGTTGGGAAACGGTTTGAATTATTTTAGCCCTAGGTATTTCCAGATTCAATTGTTTATTATTATCATTCACCCTCATTCCACCACATTGTTCACTAAAAAATTCCTTATCACCACTCTCACTCTGAATCTCATCACTTCTAATGTTAAGGAATGTCAGCTCCTCTCCATACAATTCTTCAAAACTAAGGTCAACATCCGGAAGTGTGCAATCAGTTAGCTGACCCCGAGTTGACTCTTCTAGACACATGATCTCATCAGCAAACAGGTCTTCAAAGGATATATCAATCGGAGGTTCGAATACAGTCAGAGTTGGCTCATTGAAAATGAAAATATCCAAATCAACTTTCCCCTTTTGAAAGGGTACTCGGCTAAGAGAATCACAAGATTGTGACTCATCTTTTGGATCTTCACCTTCTTCCTCACAATTGTTACTAATGAAACTAACCTCAAATGTTTGATCTTTTGTTTTACGAGGTTGTGTGTGGAAGACATTGTGTTCATGAGTCATGTTACCAAAGGTTAACCTCATTGATCCATTCCGGCAATTAATGATGGCATTTGCAGTAGCCAGGAATGGTCGTCCCAAAATGACAGGAGTTTGAGCCCTTTGATTGGAATTTGACACAGGTTTTGTTTCAAGGACTACAAAGTCAACAGGATAAATGAATTCTCCAACTTTGACAAGGACATCGTGAATTTCCTCCTTGGGTCTAGTGACAGAGCGATCAGCCAATTGTATGGTCATTTGGGTAGGAAGGAGTTCACCTAACCCTAATTGTTGGTACACAGAGAAAGGTAGGAGATTGATGCTGGCCCCCAAATCAAGAAGTGCCCTATTAATGGTAGTTTGTCCTATGATGCATGAAATGGTGGGGCTCCCTGGGTCTTTGTATTTAACAGGAATTGGACCATTGAGCAGCTCGTTGATGGATGATGCTAGGAAGACTTTTTTAGGGACTTGTGTTTTCCTCTTCTTGGTGCACATTTCCTTTAAGAATTTAGCATATGATGGCACTTGTTGTATGGCATCAAGAAGAGGGACATTGATTTGGACCTTGTTAAACATTTCTTTTATCTTCTCCATGTGAGCATTTGTCTTGTTATTTATAAGCCTATTTGGAAATGGTACTCTAGGCATATAAGGTTGCTCATCTACCTTTTCTTTACCCTTGGCTTTTAAAGTGGATGGCTCTGTACTAGAGGATGGTTTGTCAGAAGTTGGTTGTATAGGGACAGGAAATGTTGGCTTTGGTGCTGGATGAGATGGTGGACTAGAAACCTTATTGTCTACTTGTTTTCCAGATCTCAGGGTATGAATAGCATGACATTGACTGGGTCCTGAATCTTCCACTTCATTCAAAGGGAAGTGATGTTTGGGATTTGGCAATGGCTGGCTTGGGAACAGTCCATTTTGTCTCTCAGCCAATTGCCCAATTTGGACCTGAACTTTATTCATATCCTGATGATAGTTCTTTGTAAAGGTTTCTAGCATTTTTTCAACTCTGATATTTCTGAATTATTCTGGGGTGGATGTTGATGATATGGAGACTGAAATTGTGATTGATAGTGTTGTGGATTTTGATATGGTTGTGAATGTGGTGGACTTTGAGATGGATGAACATACAGTGAATTATGATTGAAACTGGATGTGTGAGACTGAGCATTATATGGATATAGAAGTGGTGGTCTATGATGCTCAGGACCAGACTGACTCCACGAAAAATTTGGATGGTTCTGCCATCCTGAATTGTAAGTGTTGGAGTATGGGGGTCTGGTAAATGCTGCATTCAAGTTCTCCTGATAAGATTGGGGCTGATACAAAGGACACTCCTCAAAGACATGGTTAAGGTCATGACAGTAGGTGCAACCCGGTTTAATCACAGGCAATGGGTTGACCTGATTTACAACAGAATTTCCCCTAGACTCAAGCAGTTCTATCCTCTTCATCAATTGTGTGATCTTGGCTTCTGCGGCTATAGAGGATTCTATGGAGTGCGTACCAGTTCTGGAAGTGGTGGGAGTTGATTTATCAGGGCATGACTCCCACTGAATGGTTTTCTCAGCTAAGGTTTCAAAGAGATCCCACCCCTGATGTTCATCTTTCTTCAAAAATTCCCCTTGACACATGGATTCAAGGAGGGTTTTCGTTTGGTAATCTAGACCGTCATAGATAATCTGGCATAAACGCCATTTCTCTATGCCGTGATGAGGACATAGGGCTAGAAGGTCTTTGAAACGCTCAAGATACTTCCAGAAAGGTTCATTTGGTTCCTGCTTGAATTGCATGATATTCTTCCGCATGAGGGCTGTTTTGTGGATAGGATAGAATTTCTTAAGAAAGACTTTAACAAAATCATCCCAAGAAGATATGGAACTGATGGGAAGATTGTAAAGCCACTTCTTAGCTAAATCCTTAAGTGCAAACGGTATGAATCTTAACCTAACAGCATCCTCAGTCAGTTGGGAAATTCTCATCATTTGGCATACCTCTTCAAACTCACGAATAAAGAGGTACGCGTCCTCAGACTCTAGACCATGAAATCGGGGAAGTGTATTAATGAATTGCGGTTTCAGCTCAAAGTGATTTCCATTTGGTTCGGGGAGAAGAATGCACGATGGAAGGGAGGTGCGAATCGGATAGAATCGATCTTGAAGTGAAACGTTGTTTTCCATTGTGTCAAGTGGTTGTGTAAGTGCAAGTGTAGAAATTCTAACAAGTCTTGCAGAATTTGGATCACGGAACCACTCTTGCATATACAGTCACAAACAACGTGCACCGATCACACCAGCGAAAAAGAAAAAAATGAAAATCACAAACAATAAAAGAAAAATCAATCCAAGCTTCTAGGATTCCTGGACCTAGACGACTCCTAACTGATTAGATCGTCCACAGGAGGTTTAGTGTAGACTTTGACCACAAGCTAATCAGCCAGGGAAGGGCAAGGTTGGTGGGAGGTTTTCCGTCAGAGACGTTCCTTAATTAAGTAACCAGCAACCTTCGGGTTTTCGGCCCCCAATCCCTTTCCTAGACACTGATTTTACAAAAGTCAATTTCCAACACTTTTTCCCCTTAGGATAATCTCCTAAGTGAGTCCGAGATGTCCCTAGGGCCAACGTCTAGCAAATTTTTATTTAGAAGCTTAGGATTATGAGTGCTTGGGAAAATGATTTTCGGGCTAAGGAAAGGGTGATAAAATTCCCACCTTATCTTATTTATGGGTTATGCCCTTAGAATTGATTTGTGCAAGTGTACAATATAAACAAACAAGGTTCACTCAAAGCGTATTTAAATCAAACAAAGAGTGAGTCCTAGTCAATATGCAATGCGTACGTACCTTGCCTCCAGCACTCTTCAACAGTAAAAGTAAAGGAATTGAAAGACACGTGCCTAGAATGCAAATGTCTAAACAATTTTTAACGTTTCAACCAATGTTTTACTGTTTATTATAATTAGCAGGAGTATGGTGAAGCATACAAGAAAAGAATTATTGCAGAAGCTGTATTTTGCAAAGCTGAAGACCCTGCAGAAAACTTGTCAGTAGTGAACTCAGGATTGCCGCAAATCTGCGGCTGGGCCGATATTCTGCGGCAAAACTGAGGGATCCTGGTCTCTGCTTTCAAGAGCAGAGGCCCAGGTCCACTTATATGTTACTGCAATGCTATTTTTTCTGTTTCTTCACCTGTAACCTGCAACAGAGAAGAAAATGCGTTTAGTTCTTTACTTTAAACCAAAAACCGTTGCTCTCCCCGGCAACGGCGCCAAAAATTTGATTGGGAAAGGATAGTGTGGTAGATTGCACAGATATTATGTAAAAGAAATAAGGTTTAGAATCAACCTTAGTTCTTGATCATTCCACAAATGTATTCAAAATGGTTAATGTATCCTTTCCAATCTCCGTTATAGCATGGGCTATACCGAGTCGATTCTCAGGGAGAGCTTGCGATGGAAGCGTTACGGTTGGTAGTGAAGATAGAAAACGAAGATTCTTCTTTGTTTTAAAAGAATAAAAGAATTGTGGAAAAAGAAATGAAAGAATCGGTGGAGTTGTGCATGATGGAAAATGAAAAGAAATCAAAAGAGAAGAGATTGGCTTTTGAATTAACACTAAAAGAAAAGAAAACTTTGAAGAAGACTTTTAAGTGGAGAAAATCATGACTAGCTAACCTTACTACCTTGCTAAAAACTTACTAAACTCCGTGATGGTGAATGCGTGCCTCATGTTGATTCATCGGCAAAGATTTGTCTTGCGTGTTGGTCTAATTACTTTCCCACTTGAATGACGGATGATCACTCTTGGACTTGTCTTGTAGACTCATAGATGTCATAGGCCTACAAGATAGACTTTCAATAATGGAATCAAAAGAGCGACACACAAGGGATGCTAAGGAAGAAGATACAACATTCATTAATTGAAGTAAAGAAGTTGTACAACAAATAGCATATGTTTGGTGATCCATCTCCATGTTCCATCAAGGCACTTGTTCTAAAGACAAGGCTCTAAATGAGGCACACATGAATCATATGGAGAATTACAACAAGAACTTGCCAAGCAATGAAAGTAACCCATCGGAGAGGAGAAGAGAAGGCCATACAACTTGCAAGATTAAAGATAGCAATCACCCATGAGTTAGTAGTTAGCAAGGTAGTGGTTTAGCTAGTTCATGGTAGAAAAGTTAGCTACTAGCCATTACAAGAAAAGAAAAGCAAAGCATGAATAAAAGTGCAAGTAAAGTAAAGCTAGAATTAAAGAAAGCAAGTAATACTAGAAAATGCTCAAGTAGAGAAGAAGAGAATGGATCAATCCTTGCTTCACAAGTTGTCACTCCTTGGTGTACACAAGCTTTCTCTCTCTTACAACTCTCTTTTGCAGAATTTCTAGGGAGGAAGAAGAGGGAGACTAAAACCTAGAGAATACTAAAACAAAATACAAGACTTTCCCCTAATTTCTCCTCTCTCTTCCCTCTTCCGCTCGTGAAGACCCTGGTCATGTATTTATAGCCCTCAGTGAGAATCATCTAGAGCCCTGGCCATTGGCGCAAAATCTGGGATCTAACAGAATCACAACTGCCGCAAATTGGCGGGAAAATCTTGGATTTGGCGGCAAAATCTGGGCCGTTGAGGCCAGATTTTCTGTTGTGAGTTTGTTGCGAGGTTGTTATCCACGTGGCCTTCTGGAAGATTGAGTTGGCGCGCGGATCTCTCCTGATTCTGGATTCAAATCTTGGGTTCTTTTGGGCTTTGAAATTAATCTCTTTAATTATTGCTAATTAAAGAGATTTTTGGGCTTTTTCTCTTTAAGATGTGGACCTGCAAAAATAGAGAGAAAAGGATTAAAAATCACATTTTTATTTACAATATGCATGGTATGGAAGTGGTAAAATATGCAAATATGTATAACAATCAATAACCCCTTGAGATAACTACCGAATCCGAGGTAGATGAAAATGACATGTCATATGATGAACTTGCTTCATTTTGTCAACAACTATTAGAGAAATATGACATGCTTAAAAAGAATATTAAAAATTTGAAAAAGAAATTTGATTGCATGCTAAAGGAAAAAGATTCATTTAGAACTAAGATTGCATGGATAGAAAAAGAAAAAGAAGATTTGAAAAATGAGAATGTTTCCTTGCTTTCCAAATTAAATACTCTTTGTGAAGGAAACACTAGTTTGAAAAATAAAATTATTTGGTGGAAAAACAAAAGGAAATTGCTTTTCAAGAAAACAACTCTTTAAAAAGAAAAATTTTTGAAAATGAAAAAGAAAAAGTTTCTAAAAAGACTAAGAAAAATGATTCTCATTCTCATCATGCTTTACATGCTACTATTAATGAAAATGAGATTAATCTTTTGAAAAATAAAATAAATTGTTTGAGCTCAACTTTGAGCTCATGTGCATTTAACCATTCTAGATTGGAGTCCTTGTTTTCAAAGAAACAAACTCCACACATTCATGCACATCATCATCATGCATTTGCCTATGTTACACGTCACGATCACAAACACACTCATAAGCATTCTAAGGTGTACAAATGTACACATTGTGGCCGCAAAGGCCATTTAACAAAATTTTTTTTTGATAAGATAAATGCTTTAAATTTTGCTAAGAAAAATGTTTGGGTGCCTTACAAGACTAACCCCCAAGGACCCAAAAGAAAATGGGTACCAAAACTCCCATCTTGTGTTTTGATGTAGGTGAGGGCTCTCACACGACGTGAGAGGAATGGTGCCTTGATGGTGGATGCACTTAGACTTGATGGACACATATATTGATGCACCGCTATCAAGGAGGTTTGGTGGGACAACCACCATGTTTGGAGATTTGGAATAGTTCTTTGGTTTGGTAACTATTTCTAAACTCCTAATTTATTTACATGCTTGTTCATATGTCATATTTTTAGCATGTTCATGTTTTAGGTTTTGTGCTTCATGTGGTAAATACTAGTTTAAATGTAGTTTTTATTAAAACTTGAATTTATACATGTACAAGTAGTGAGCAAAAAATTGATTCATATATGTTTGCACTTCATGCTCATTTGTACTCACTATATCCACATGTATAGCCTAGTTTTGATGATTTCCTCATTTACACTTGTTTTGCCAATTTCGTGTTTTTACTTCATGTATATGCATTTTTATTCAAATCTAATAAATATACATGTATATCCTTTTGAGTCTCTTGCCTTCATGCAAATACTATTAATAGACTCGTTTTATGTTTGGGATATGTATGCATATTGTTAGAATTAGATAAATCATACATATACCTAGAAGTTTGTTTTTTTTTAATGAAAAATGAATTTTTATGTTTTGCATTGATAAAAATAAAAGATTCATGTTCTTTTTGAGCTTCATTGAATATTTTCATGAAAATGCTAGTTACATGATTTTTGAACACTCACAGCTTATTTGTTTATTCATGACTTTGTTTCATGATTATTTTGAGCTTTATGGACCATGAGTGCTTGAATTTTTGTGTATTTAGTATGATTCATGAAAAACATATGATTTGGTTTCATGTTTTTTGAAGGATCTTTAACTAGTTTTTAAAAAAAAAAATTTAACTAGTTATTTATTCTTCAATGTTTTATGAGATATACACATGATCCTATTATTGTTTCAATTGGTATCATTGAATCATTTCAATTGGTATCAATTTGATTCTATTTTTGTATATACTCATATTTTGTTTTCTTATATATGTATGTATCAATTTCAATTGGTATACTCATTTTTCATACATATATATGAGTTATTTGTGCTTGAGTTAACATTGATTTTTACATGTTTAAAGCATAAAGTTGTTTATGATAAAAAAATGAAATTTTAAGAAAAATTCTCAAGATTTGTTTTATTGAGAAAATTTCAAAATTTTGTTTATAAGAAAAATCAAAAGATTTTTGAGTTGTATTGCCTATATGCAAGGAGAGCTTAACATCTCTTCTACATATAGATTCATGTTGAGTGTATCTTATATTGAGGAGCTTGACAACTCTTCTTTATGTGGTACACGTGTGTAAGGGGAGCTTCACATCTCCTCTTATGCATTACATAATATGTGTTATGTGAATTGGGGCTTGTCATCCCTTCTTCATGTAATGCATATGTGTAGGGAAGCTAACTTAGCGTCTTCCTCTTCATGAATGTATATCGCATATAATCCTTTATTGATTGATTTATGTTTACCCCTTCATTGATTCCTTGTTTCGGACAAAAAGGGGAGAAAAATTTATTTGATTTTATTTTTACTTTAAACCCCTTTGTGATGATTGACAAAAAGGGGGAGAAGTATTTGAGGTATATGCATGTTTTCCTTGCTTAAGGGGGAGTAGTATTTGTGTTTATGCATATATGTTTTGTTTTGCAAATAGGAGAAAAAGATTTTGTGATTTTGTTTTATGCTTGATTAGCATGTTTACTCCTACATTTGTATACATGTCTATGTGCCTCATTGCCATATTTATTTGTTTATTGTGATGCATGAGTTAAGGGGGAGCTTCTTTGAAGCTTTACTTTAATCCATGCATATATAACTTCATGAGTTTTGTCATCATCAAAAAGGGGGGGATTGTTGGCCCGAAGGCCCATCACTCTAGTTTTGATGATGATCAACTCATGTAGTTATAGTACTAATGATCTTGTGTTTAATTAGTGACAGATCTATGATCAAGATCTTAGTAGGTGCATAGCTTCAACAAAGGATTTGAAGTCAAGTTTTGGAGCTAGCACGATGTTTGGACCAAGTCAAGAAGGCTTCAAGTGAAGACTTCAAGAAGATGAAGACTTGTGTCTAGGTTTGTTTTTGTAAGATTTTATTTTAGATAAAATGTAAAAGGATAGAATAGTTGGTGGATTGCTCAAGTACATTTACACACACTCTTGATAGTTTTGTTTTAGAAAAGAATTTTTACTTTAGAAAAATACATGTTTGGTTTTTGGTATTCTAGTTATATGTTTTAATCAAAACCATGTTTAGTGTTTAATGTCAAAAACATAGATATTTCACCATGTTTGTGTAGTGGATCATATCCATATACTCTATGCTTCAAATGAGTTTAAATATCTTATTTTTGTATTTGGAGAAGTTTTGAAAAAATCAAGTTTTGGAAAATACTGTTTTTCATTTTGAGCCAATTTTTTCATATTACAAAAATAGTCCAAATCATTTGTAACATGCCTTGATTTTATGCAAGCATGTTTGTTTATCAAAGTATATTGGTAAAACTATTTTTGTAGATTTTCTATGATTTTATGGGATTTTATTTTAGCCAAATAGACCAAGTTTTAAATCCCTTAACAGTTCTGTCCTGGCTTCAGCCGGTCGACCGACCGGTCGACCGAAAAGCGGTCGACCGAGCGGTCGACCGACGTGCACAGACGTGCACGCCAGTTCTGGCAGGAGGGCCGGTCGACCGACCCGGTCAACCGTCCAGAGAGCTCTGCTTTCTGGAAAGGCCCCGGTCGACCGGACAGAGAGACCTGCTCTCTGTATCCTGGCCTCGGTCGACCGACCGGTCGACCGATGGCACAACGGTCTGAAATATGATCGTTGGCCGGTCGACCGGGCGGTCGACCAACAGTTTTGTCAGGCCTCCAACGGCTAGTTTTTCCAGCCCTATAAATTGGGGCATTTGGGGGCTGTTTTGATTAAGATTTTTGGAGAGTTTTTGTGCCAGTTTTTCATACTCTTTTAAGAGGTTTTTCTCCACAAAATTTAGAGCCAATACTTCCAATTAAAAGGAGAGTTTATCAAGAGTGTTTTAAAAGTGATTTTCTTGAGTTTTTCCTCCACCATTCTCATCCTTTTTTTTTCTCACAAACACTTGAGCAACCCATTGACATATTCATTCTATAGGAGTGTTTTTGTGAGAGGATTTTAGGTGATCAAGAGTTGTGATCACCAAAGTTCATCTTTGTTTCTTTGAGGAGGCGGACGTGTGTATTCGCATTGTTTCGGGTCCTAGTGGGGACTCGGTGTTTCGAGTTCAGGTGCGAACTCTTTGTTTGAGGTGCGGCCTCGGCGAGCTAGTGGGCTTGCGGTGTGTACGGACTAGGGAGTCTGAGAGTTGTAGGTGTTGCGGCACCAAGTGATCCGGTGGGATCGATTATAGTGGAAATCCTTCGTGTGTTGAAGGCGGGGATGTAGAGCAAGTGTGCTCGAACCTCGAAACATATCCCTGTGTTTGCGATTGCTCACTCTCTCTCTCTCTATCTCTTTTTATATCTTGCATGCTTAAATTGTGTTCATCTTTATATGCTTGATATACCTTGTGTGCTTAATTGTTATACTTGCTTGGGTCTGTTTGCTAACACTTGTATTTAACCAAGAGAGCCAACGCGACATCTCAACCCTTATCTAGGGGAATCTAGAGGAGTTTGTCCAGAGCCCTTCACGGGGAATTCGGCAACACTCTTGTGTTATACGTGGTGTTTAGTGTAAAGAGTTTAGTTTAGGTCATAATAGTTTTTTAATTCTGCATTATTTGTCATTAAGTGACCTTTAGATTAGCCATCACCTATTCACCCCCCCTCTAGGTGATTTACAGACGTTGTGCATGTTCCCAGTCCGGCGGTCAACCGACTGTAAGTAGGTAACTCTCGGTTTGGCACGGTTCGACGACGACCGATCGACCGGGGAGTGCTAATGGTCAGATTTTTGAATCTACCGGTCGACCGCTAGTATGCCAGATTGGCAATTTTGACTGTTTTGTTTTAGTTAGTTTTTAAAACATGTTTAAAAACAAAACGTGGATAGTTGATTTTGAGGGTCAATTTATTTTTCTTTTATACTGATAAAACTTGTTGGCCCAGAGACCCTTCACTCTAGTTTTGATGATGATTAACTCATGTAGTTATAGTTTACTAATAATATTGTGATATTTAGTTTCAAATATTTCATCAAGATATTAGTAGGTGATTAGCTTCAACAAAAGTGTTTTGAAACTTTCACATATAGATTCAAGAGCTTGCGCGTCAAGATCGCATTTAGCACTTGGTTGGAGTCAAGCTCGTTGGATCGCGTTTGGATCGAGTCGGCTTGGAGACAAGAAGACTTCGGTTTGTATTTAGTTTAGTGTTTAGATCTTGTGTAAAGATTAGATAGTGTTGATATGCTCAAGTTCACATACACACACAAGTTTCAAGTTTATTGTTTTTGGTTTTTCAGTTTAACCGATTTTGAATTTCATGTCAAAAATATAAATAGATATCTTTATATGTATATTGGATTCCATCCATACACAATATGCTTCAAAGTTATTTCAATATCATGTTTTATATTTACATGAGTTTTGGAGAAAACGGTTTTCCATTTCAAAAATTCAATTTTGGAAAATACCGATTTTGTTTTAAGCCAAATTTCAATATCATAAAAATGGTTCAATATGTTTGTAATATATGTTGTATTTTAGTCATACGTATTTGGTATTCAAAGAACTTAAAAGAATTTATTTTTGTGGAATTTATGTGATTTTATGGGATTTAATTGAAGTAAATATAACCAAGTTTTTAATCCCTAAACAGTTTGACCTGGCCTTCTGCCGGTCGATTGGCCGGTCGACCGAGGCAGAAGTCCGTCGACTGGTCCGGTCGACCGACATGCACAAACGTTCACGGCAGCTTGGGCTGGTGGGTCGGTCGACTGGGCGATTGACCGTCGAAAGAGCTTTGCTCTCTGGAAATGGCCCCGGTCGACCGGGCGGTCGACTGGTAGAGAGCTGCTGCTCTCTGTATCCAGTCCCCGTCGACCGGGCGATTGACTGGTGGCACAACGGTCATAAAAATGACCATTGGCTGGTCGACCGGCGCGGTCGACCGGAAGGTCATTTCTGACCTTTCCTGGCTGCCAACATGCAGAATTTTGGACGGTATAAATATACATCCTCTTGAACTATTTTAACTAAGTTTTTAGAAGAGAAAATTTTTCACCTTTATAAGTGTTTAACAGCAAGTTTTCAAAAGAGTTTTGGGCTTAAAGATTTGATCTTTATTTGTTTTTAAAGGGTTGAAAAAATCAAAGATAGAGTCTTTAGGAATTGGTTTTTGATCTTCATTCATAGCTATTTTAGAAGTTTTTCCAAGAGTTTTTCTTTGTGATTTTAATTTTCAAACTCTTTATTTTCTCACACTTGAGCTATCATATCTATCCTATCTATAGGATCTAGTTTTGTGGGAATATTGGTTTGTGATCTTTGTGATCATCAAGAGTTGTAACCCTTTCCTTTACTTGTGGCTTTGTGTCTTACCCTCTAAGTGTAGAGGAGGTTGTGCAATTAGGTTTGTTGTTATCCCTCTTAGTGATGAGGTGATTGTTGGAGTGTTGGCTTTGAGCCTTATCCCTCAAGTGTGAGGTGATTGTTGTTTGGCTAAGTGCCTATCCCTCTAAGTGTAGAGGTGGTTGTGTTGTGCCTTATCTCTAGTGTGGAGGTTGTTGCTTGAGAGAGGAGTTGTTTACTCCAAAGTTATATTACCCAAATTCTCAGTGGAGGTTCCCTGTGTGGGAAGTCCTGTGTGGACGATATAGTGGAAATCCTTCTGTGTGAAGGCGGGA
Source organism: Agave tequilana (assembly GCA_038442645.1). Taxonomy (NCBI): domain Eukaryota; kingdom Viridiplantae; phylum Streptophyta; class Magnoliopsida; order Asparagales; family Asparagaceae; genus Agave; species Agave tequilana. The sequence continues at coordinate 59,142 of JAVJIF010020737.1, forward strand.
ACGTAGAGCAGTAGCTCGAACCTCGAAACACATCTTATTGTTTGTGATTGATCCACTATCTCTAAACTCTCTCTCTCTCTTATTGTGCATTGCATCATATTGTTCATATCATCATATACTTGGGTTCGATTGTGTGCCATACTTGTGTTAAACCAAGAGAGCTTCATATAGCACCACAACTCTTATTTAGAGGAATTGAGAGGAGATAGTCCAGAGCCCTTCACCGGGAATTCAGCTACACTCTTGGTTACACTAAGAGGCTGTTTGTTTCCCTGCAAAAGGCCGCAAAATCGTAAGTCGTAAAACCTCTTTTCCATTTTTCGCTGTTTGTTTCGCTGCAAAACAACTTGCAAAATACAACTCTCATTTCCACTTGCAGTTGCTACAGTTAAATTTGTGGTCATGTAAATCTCACTTTTACACTCACATTTTCCCACTTGCGATTGCTACAGTTAATTTTGTGGTCATGTAAATTCCACTTGTAGTACACTTACAGTCCCAAAGCAGTTACTTGACAATCAATATATAATTTAATATTATTAAATATTTTAAATATTTTTAATAGTGTTTAGTTTCTTATCTAATTATTTTATATTTGCATTTTTAGTTTTTTATTATTTTAATATTGTTTTAATATTTAATATTTAATTATTTTAATTTAATATTTTAATTTAATATTGTTATTTAATACTTTATTATTTTATTAATATTTTCACCAATTTTCTTAATTTAGATTTAATATTTTATTAATATAACAATAATATGCTTTAATATAAAATTAGTATATATTTAATTTATTTATTTCTTAATATAAATAATTAATTTATTAATATTAGAATATACTTTAAAATTATATTAATATTTATTATGTTAATATAATAATATCATAATAATATTTTATTATTAAATTTATAATTATATTTTACTTTGTTTATTTTATATTTTATAATATTACAATATTATTATAATAAAATTTAATATTATAATAATCTTAAGTATTTTATAATATTATAATATTATAACTATATTTTATTATTTTTCTTAAGATTTTTTAATATTTATATTTATTAGTATCCTTAAAATTTTATTAATTTTCTTTATATTTTCTTTAAATTTTATAATTATTTATTTAGTTAAATTTTAGTAATATTTTACTAATTTTACTAATATTTTATTAATATTATTGTTATAATTAAAATATTAAAATTATTAATATTTTATCTCAAATTTATTAGTACAATTTAATTTCAATAGTATATTTAATTTAATAGTATTTATAATATTTAAATCACTGCTACAGTTAATTTTGTGGCCAACTTTTCCACTTACACTTTTAAGTTACCAACCAAACACCGTAAAACACATATACTTTCTCATTCACACTTTCACTTTGGGCGTGTTTGTTTCGTCGCAAAACGCCGCAAAACGCAAGTCGTAAAACTTCTTTTGCATTTTCCGTTGTTTGTTTCGCTGAAAAATAAGTTGCAAAATGCAACTCTTCTTTTCCCACTTGCAGTTACTACAGTTAAATTTGTGGTCATGTAAATATCACTTTACACTCATATTTTCCCACTTGCAGTTGCTACAGTTAATTTTGTGGTCATGTAACTCTCGCTTGTAGTACACTTACAGTTCAAAATAGTTACTTTATAATCAATATATAATTTAATATTATTAAATATTTAATATTTTAAATAGTGTTCAATTTCTTATTTAATTATTTTATATTTTAATCTTTAATTTTTATTATTTTTAATATTGTTTTAATATTTAATATTTACTATTTTAATTTAATATTTTTATTTAATATTTTATTTAATACTTTATTATTTTATTAATACTTATTTCATTTTTTATTATTTTATTTAGAGTTAATATTTTATTAATATAACAATATTATAGTTTACTATATATTTAATTATTTATTTTTTAATATAAAAAATTACTTTATTAATATCATAATATATTTTATTATTATATTAATATTTTATTATGTTAATATTGTAATAATAATTTAGTATAATAATACTATAATGATAATTTATTATTAAATTATAATTATATTTTACTTTGTTAATTTTATATTTCTATAATATTACAAAAATATTATAATAAAATTTATATTATAATAATTTTCAAGTATTTTAATATTATAATATTATAACTATATTTTATTATTTTTGTAATTTAAAATATTTATATTTTATTAGTATTCTTAAAATTTTGATTTTCTTAAATTTTATATTATTTATTTAGTTAATATTTTAGTAATATTTTACTATTTATACTAATATTTTATTAATATTATTGTTATAAATAAAATATTAAGATTATTAATTTTTTATCTCAAATTTATTAATAAATTTAATTTGTAATAGTAGATTAAATTTAATAGTATTTATATATTTAAATCACTGCTACAGTTAATTTTGTGGTCAACTTTTCCACTTACACTTTTACATTACCGTAAAACACAATATACTTTTCCATTTACACTTTACTTATCAACCAAACACCGTAAAACACAATATATTTTCTCTGCTACAGTTCACTTTTCCATTCTCATTTTATGACTTACGACTTGCGACGTTTTACAACGAAACAAACAGGCCCTTTACCAACCAAATACCGTAAAACACAATATACTTTTTCATTTACAATTTCACTTTATCAACCAAACACTGTAAAACACAATATATTTACTCTGCTACAGTTCACTTTTTCCATTCTCATTTTACGACTTACGACTTGCGACGTTTTGCGGCGAAACAAATATGCCCTAAGTGTGTTGCAATTAGTTTTAATTCCGCATTATTTGTCATTAGATTAGCCGTACACTTATTCACCCCCTCTAGGTGTACTTTCAATTGGTCACAGAGCCTACGCTCCGATATTAGGTTTAACCACCTAGGAGTGAGATATTGGTTGCTAATCTAGATTTGTATTTGCACACATACTTGTTTACACACACTCATAGATTACCTTGCCCCTCCCATGTTTGATGTTTCTAATATCGATATGTAGAAGTTTAAGATAAGTATGTATCGCAAGACCCTAGGAATGCATGTTTATCTTGCCGCTACCAAGAAATCTTATCTTGATAATAGCAAGCATATAGAGGCCAATGCACAAGCCCTAGAGGCACTTAGAAACATATTAAGTAAAGATTATCTTTCTATAGTTTCTCATTGTGATTCCACCTTTGCAGTATGGAAAACCTTGACCTCTCCAAAGCTTCAAACGCTGAAATATGTGAAGGAGGAATCTAGTGGAGATGAGTCCGACCAATATTGCTACATTGTCCAAGGGAATGACTCCCTTGAGGTAAATTCGAACACCCATCTAGATGAATATGCTAGTTCTTCTTGTAGTGATGGTTATGTTGATGCCGATGCATTAAATGAAGAACTATCTCTTATTTGTGAAAACCTATTAGAAAAATACCAATTCTTAAAAAAGAAAACCTTTAAATTAAATAAAGAAAATAAGGATTTATTTTCAAAACTTGATTTGGCTTTGCAAGAAAAGTTTAAATTTCTAATGAAAAGGACTCATTGAAATCTCAACTTGATCTTGCCCTAAATGAAAACAAAATCTTAAAAAGCAAAAAATGATTATGGTGAAGTTTTGAAGAAAAATGGAGTTCTATCTTCAAAACTTGTTTTTGTTTTAAAAGAAAATGATTCTTTGAAAAATAAAATTATTTTATTTCAAAGGAATTGTGATTGAGGCTAGACCTGCACACAAAATACGAGATTATAGAACTTAAGAAAGGAGATGTGCAAGTGCTCAATTCTTCCGCTATAGCAAGTGGCTATGCGGGTCGTGATCCACAAGGAGGGTTTTGCGATTAGAAGCGTTTACAGTTTTATTGAAATCGTTATAAAAACCAAACGAGAGTTCTTCTCTGTTTTTAAGTTAAGAAAAAGAAAAAGAGAATTATGTTATGTTAGAAGAAAATGAAAGATGAAGAAGGTGGAAAAATCAGAAAACAATAAAAGCGACTATGTACAAATGGAGTGAGTGGAGAAGAAAGAGTTGGAAGAGGTGATGATTTAATTTACAGAAATGAAAGAAAGGAAAGAAAAGGAAGGAATACTTACCTAGGTTGAGTGATGACTTACCTGGAAACCGTTGCATGTTCTACCTTTGCTTCGGAGGCGTTCAACGCATAGATCATAAGCTCGAGCTCAGTCCCCGTGCACATTATATCGTCAAGCATATCAAGAACGAAGTGATGCGGAGCTTGGAAGAGGAGAACGTCTTCATGAACTATCGCTGCTCTCACGTAGCTTAGTTATACTTGCTTTGGAATTCACTTGTAAACTCAACAAATGCAACCAAAGTAAAGTAGAAGAGGAAGAGGAAAGCAAAACAAAAGGAAAGTAAAGATACGAACATAAATAAAAGTTACCTTTATTGCTTGAAACAATGAAAGAAAGGAGGAGGGTACATCGGTGTCACTCTCAACATATGCCTCTCTCTCTTACTTACATGAATCATCATCTAACCTAAGCTACATACAAGTTACATAAAAAGAAATGAAAAACCTAAACTACAAAAATGAAAAACTAGTCTAAAATCCTATCTCTGCATTGGCCTCCCATTTCAGTACAGAGAATGCCCTTTTATAGGCCAAAAACCCAACAACCAGGATCCCGGGGAGATCGGGGGAGCAAACGCTCCCCCTAACTCCCCAACCAAGCCACGAAAACGCGGATTTGGTCGCGTTTCCGTGGCCAGGGTGTGGCCAGATGGCCACACCCTGTTGGTGGGTCATCCTGGGAGTTTCTTCTAGCTTTATCCTTTGTTAGTTTCTTCGTTTGAGCCCCGGATTCTGACGAAATGACCTTGGATTCTTGGCTTTAACCGATCGATTCTGAGAGGATTCTTCTCAACCGGTTTCAACCTCTTGATTTTGCCTTGATTTAGTGTGTGCGAATTAATTCTGATTTAATTCAGAATTCTGGTGGGCTTTTGGGCTCATTTCTTTCATCTCCTTAAGGATTGGGCCTGCAAATAAATCAAACAATTAATTAGAACTATGCAGGCTTTTATTCTATAATAAGTATGAAAATGTGACACTAAATATGCAACATTAGCTATCAATCACACCCCCATCTACCTTTTTGCTCGTCCTCGAGCAAAACAACTAAACTATACTAAGGATTATTAGACCACTTTTGCAGGTCGCGCGATTGCACTGAGCATGTGCAACAAGCCGTTAAAACCTCTAGGTTTCCCTAGAGGACGAGTTTTGTCTCGTGAGGGTTTTCAGCGGATTGCACCCACAAAATCCATAAAGAAAGGGAAATAAAGAGTTAGTATTTTCGAAAAGCATTTTGAAAGAGAAAAATATTTGAAATATGATTGTAAGATCTAAGCAATCTATAAGTTATAGGAAAACCGAATTTTTCATTCCTAAACTTAGTCTCTATTCAAAAATTTGTTATCAATTAAAGTAAGGAGTCAAATTGTACTTCTCATCTAGTCTATACTTTACCCTAAGTCATATGCACCTTGTGAATGTGAAAATTTTGACTAAGGATTCATTAACTCTAACTCTTATGCCTATATTTATTATATATACTTTTTTTTGGTGGTATTATTCCTTAGTTCTATTAGGCTTTCTAATCTGCCCAGTAACAAGCCTCTAATCGATGACCATCAACCAAACGGTCTTAGGGCACCAGGTGAGAAAACACCCTAGACTTAAGGACTCGAGCAAACAAGCACAAAACTAAGGATTTTATATATGAACCTCTTTTAGGGTGAATACTTATGCTTTATTAGCACAAATACCCAGCTTAATCAGAGGTTTTTTCTTTTCAAACTTATCTAATCATCTTCGCATAAATACTAAGGCTTGCTTAGGCCAAGCACCTAGCTAGTCAATAATTAGATTTGTTGTATAATATATTTTTATAACTTATCTAATCATCTTTCGCATAAATACTAAGGCTTGCTTAGGCCAAAGCACCTAGCTAATCAATAATTAGACTTGTTTTTTTTTATAAAGGCATAAGAATCTTTGTTTTGAACCCTAAGTGTGTAAGTGTATGAAGTGTGCATATTTCATCAGGTAAAGATCAAGACAAATTACTTTGACAAATTATCTTCCTAACTCTAAAAATCAAACAAATAATCTTATTTGACCAAGTATAAGAAATCCTAATTGGATTTCCTATTCCATAAAATTAACTTAAATTTTACAAAATAAGTCAAAATATTGTTTGCTATTTTTCAAAAGTTTTTAAAAGTAAAGAAAAATGTTAAATTTTTTTTATTTTAAAGAAAAAGAAAAGTTATGTTAGACCCTCCCCCACCCTATCTCATGCATTGTCCTCAATGTATGAATTAATGCATAGATGCATGAAAAAGAAGAAAGGGAGGAAAAGGTTACCTTAAGGTGGTGGTTCTGGTGGGCTGATTGGTCCACGAATGCGGCCCAATCAACTTTTCTTGGGGCTCGGAGGAACCCACCAGAAATATCTTTAATATAACCCATTAAAAAGATGTATCCATAAAGGGATCTTTATTAAATATTTAACCCCATCTAATGTCCATATTCCATAACTAATTTCGGAGTCAAATTTGTCAACCACCTCGTCCCAGAATGGAGTATGAAATGATGGAACGGTTGACTTGACTCAGGAAGGACAGGAACTAATACCGACTCGGGAAGGTGACTTAAGTCAAGTAAAGGTTCAGGAGTCGAAATTGGTTCAAGAAGCGGGTCCAAGTCAAGCAGTGAAACTCTAGTCACAAATGTATTTTCTAACAATGGAATGTGACTTAATGTGGGTGATTTCAGTCAGGAATGATAGGTGGAGGAATCAAAAACTGACTCTAAAATATTACTCAAGTTTGGTAACACAACAGGAGTCAATATTGATTTAGAAAGTTGAACTGGATCACAGATTTGAGAATCTAGGTCACATATCTCATTGAGTTCATATCAAAAATTTGAGAACTTGCCAATTTGTCAATAGGATTTTCAAAATTGTATAATTGGTCAAGTTCAATATGATCCTCAAGAATGGGGTGATTCAATTTTATGATGAATTGGCACAGGATTCAATGTTGACTCAGGAAAAAGATTAAAATCAGGTGAAGATACCGGAGTCATAATTGAACCAGGAAGTAGAATTGAATCACTAAGTTGGGGTTCAGGATCATATCATTTTCAAGTTCTATTTCAGGAAAAGGAAAACTTGCTAAACTGTCAATATTTTTTTCAAAATTTGGAGTTTGGACAAGTTCAAGTGGTTGTTCTGAAATGGAATCTTGATTTCCAAGACTACATGACTCTTCGACTCTAACAGGATGGTTAGTGACATCAGAACTGGTCAAAACGGTGAGAACGTAGAGATTCGACCATCATATCTATGTCACGATTTCTAGCATTTGAGAGATGAGTCATGGCTTCAAGCATCTTTTCATAATTGATGGGTTCATTATTTGATGAAAAGATGAAGAGGTTGTCTTGGAAGTGGTAGTGAAATTGTGAGTCCATCAGATTTTGGGATTTGTGTTTGGACTCACGCATACTCATTTCAAAATTGATGGTCTTTATTTTGGACTGGTGGAACTGAGTAGACTCTTGGAAATATTGTGGACTAGGTGGAGAAGGAGGACAATTTGGTTGAAATTGGACTCGGGTAGGTAAATCCCACTGACTCTGTGAAGAGTTGAAATCGTTATGGAAATTATAGTCAATACGATGGGGGACATGGGTTATATTGATTCGGATAAAGACCAATCCGCACACTAGGTTGGTTAAAGTCATGATATGCTGGGTTGGTAATATCCGAAAAAGAGTTTGATGTGTAATATGGATTATTATTGTAGTTGGAAAAATATTATTATAAGCATATCACACAATGGAATACAAACAAAAAGAAAGAAAAACAAACAAATAAACAAACAAGAAAGAAAAAATTCTAACCTAAGTTAGGGTAGACCTAGACCTAGACGACTCATAACTGGTTGACTGTCCACGGGAGGTTTAATGTAGACTTTGACCACAAGCTAATCAGTCAGGTCAGGGAAAGATTGGTGGGAGGTTTTCCGTCAAAGACGTTCCTGTTGGCCCAAGAGTTACACTCTCCAATGTTTTGTGTTTTGATGATGACAAACCAAATATGAGCTATTGGTACTAACAAGTTTGGTAAGATAAGTTTCAGTTTCCCGTTTGTACCATGCTTAGAGACCATTCGCTTAGCATTGCAAGAACTTCTAAGTTCACAAAGCAAGGAAGGCAAATTGCAACATCAAGGAAAGGATCATAGAAGAGAAGACACTAGCAAGGCATTGGATGGCTCAAAGACTTGAAGATAGCACAAGAAGTCTTCATGTAATTTGTTTTTCAGTTTATAGTTTGTTAAAGAATAGTGGATAGGTTTGTTGAAGCTCTATCACACACGTTTTTGCGCACATGCTCATTCCAAAATATTTCTTATAATTATACAAAAATATTTTGCATACAAGATTTTGCCTAAAGATATATATTTATGTTTATACTACAATCCCTGTTCAAAAGTTTTTTGTTAAAATCAAAATCCTCTTTGTTTTCTTTTTAAAATTGACTTTTTGACCTGATCCGGTCGACGGGTCGGCCGTCGACGAGTCTGTGTCAGTCTGGTTCCGGTCGACCGGAACAAGTCGACCGAAAGTCCTGACAGAGGCACGTATCCGTGTGCACGTCTGTCGGTCGACCGGTGCGGTCGACCGGACTATTATTTTTGCTCACAGGTTTTATCGGTCGACTGGGTCGGTCGACCGCTCGCCTGTAAGTCAAAATTTTTGTACTACCGGCGACCGGCCCGGTCGACCGATCCGACCTGTTGAACAGTAAGGCAGATTTTTAAGAGCTGTTTATTTTTTGTCTTTTGTGTTTAAAATTCGTTAAAGATTTATTTTGAATCAATATTATTTAATTAGCCTTAAGTTTATTTTATCTCTTAACCTAGCCCTCTCCTATAAATAGGGGGTGTTTAGGGAGAGATTTATTACAACATTTTATTGCTAGAAAATTCAAAAGTTTAAGGCTTTCAAGAGAGACTTGTTCTTGGTTTTTGTGCTGAATTTCTCACTGATTTTCTGAAGGGTTTTTCAAATTCTCTGTTATGATTAATTCTCTTTTCTTCACTTACAACAAGAGCTTCATTCCTACTCAATATTCTCTAAGGACCTTTGTAAGGGAAGAGATATTTGAAAGAGAGAGTTTGTGGTCTTTGACTACCAAGGAAATTACTGTTCTTGAGATTGTAGGAGTTGGGTACTCCATTGTAATTGTTCTTTGTGATAGTGGAAAGTAGATAGAATCCTTCTGGGGAAGGCGGGGAGTAGAGCTGGGTGCTCGAACCTCGATAACATATCCTTGTGTTAGCGATTGGTTTACATTCTTTGCAATTCTTGCTCTACTTTGCTTGCTCTATAATTGCTCATCATATTCATTGTCATACTTACTTGCTTGCATTCATCTTGTGATCTTGTTTGGTGACTGTTGTAGCTTTAATTTTTAATTTGCTCTGATACCAATTTTGAGCGCAACCAAGTTTGGCACCTTGTTCCTAAGCCCACGATTAGACCAATAATTGGTACTAAGTGGATCTTTAGAAACAAGATGGATGAGTTCGGAAATGTCATTAGGAATAAAGCTAGGTTAGTGGCCCAAGGTTACACTCAAGTTGAGGGAATTGACTTTGAGGAGACCTTTGCACCCGTAGCACGGCTTGAAGCCATCGGATGACACTAGCTTTTGCATGTTTTAAAATTTTAAACTTTTTCAAATGGATGTGAAAAGTGCATTTTGAATGGTTTTATTAATGAAGAAGTTTATGTTGCTCAACTCCGGTTTTATTGATCATGTTCATCCCGATTTTGTTTTTAAACTTGATAAAGCTTTGTATGGATTGAAACAAGCTCCAAAGGGCTTGGTATGAAAGGCTTTCTAGTTTTCTCATTTCAAATGATTTTGTTAAAGGCAAAGTAGACACAACTCTTTTTACTAAGCATGTTGATAATGATATTTTAAATTGTGCAAATTTATGTTGATGATATAATTTTTGGATCTACTAATGAGCTTTTATGCAAGGATTTTGAGAAGGTCATGCAACTAGAATTGAAATGTCTTCCATGGGTGAGCTCAATTCTTCCTTGGACTCCAAATCAAGCAATTGCAAGACGGAACCTCATTAACCAAGCCAAGTACGCAAAGGAGCTAGTAAAGAAGTTTGGGCTTGAAGGATCAAAGGCTTGCAACACTCCAATGGCAACTACTACCAAGCTTGATAAGGGACGAAAAGGTAAAAATGTTGATATTAAATTATATAGAAGCATGATAGGAAGTCTTATATTTAACGGCAAGTAGGCCGGATATCATGTTTAGTGTGTGTCTTTGTGCTAGATTTCATCGTGTCCTAAAGAGTCTCATCTTATTGCGGTAAAACGCATTATTCGTTATATTAAGGGCACTATTGGAATGGGTCTTTGGTATCCGAAAACTATAGATTTTCAATGACTAGTTATTCGGATGCCGACTATGCGGGTTGTAGAGTAGATAGAAAGAGTACTAGTGGGACATGTCAATTTCTTGGTATTGTCTTGTTTCATGGCCTCTAGAAAACAAAAATTCCGTAGCTCTCTCAACCGCCGAGGCGGAGTATGTTGCCGCAGGGGCTTGTTGTGCACAAGTCCTTTGGATGAAAACATACTCTCCTTGATTTTGATTTGCACTTTGATCATATAAAAATATTTTGTGATAATACTAGTACTATACCATGACCAAAAATGCAAATCAACATAGTAAGACCAAGCACATTGAGATTAGATATCACTTTCTTAGAGATCATTTTGAGAAAGGTGATATAGATATGATTATGTTTCCACGGATTTACAACTAGCCGATATTTTCACTAAACCTCTTGATTTGCTAGATTTTCGTTTATTTGTGGAGAACTTAATGTTTGTATTATTGAATATAAATATGTTTCATAACCTTTTTGATGTATGACAAAAAGGGGAGAATAAGTTTACATGGACAAAAATAAGTTCATTTGGTCTTGGTTCCATATGAATTTATATGTTTTGTTTTATGAGTTTTTGTGTTTTAAATAAATTCTTGTGTTTTAGTTGTTTTTGGTATTTTTGGTATCAAGAGCAGTTTTGTGTTTTATATATTTGTTTTAATTGGTTTCTTTCAATAATTGGTGCATCATTTCAATTATTAGTTTTCTAGAGCATATTCTTGTGTTTTAAGTATAGCATAATTTGAGGGGGAGTTTTCTCCTACCTTAATTTTGTTAATAGCCTATTGTTTTGTAATCATCAAAAAGGGGGAGATTGTTGGCCCAAGAGGTTACACTCTCCAATTGTTTTGTGTTTTGATGATGACAAACAAATATGAGCTATTGTGGACTAAAAGTTTGTTAAGATAAGTTTCAGGTTTGTACCATGCTTAGAGACCATTCGCTTAGCTATTGCAAGAACTTCTAAGTTTCCACAAAGTAAGGAGGCAAATTGCACATCAAGGAAGGATCATAGAAGAGAAGGCACTAGCAAGGCATTGGATGGCTCAAAGACTTGAAAGATAGCACAAGAAGTCTCATGTAATTTGTTTTTCAGTTTATAGTTTGTTAAGAATAGTGGATAGGTTTGAAGCTCTATCACACACGTTTTTGCGCACATGCTCATTCAAAATAATTTCTTATAAATTATACAAAAATATTATGGCATACAAGATTTGCCTACAGATATATAATTTATGTTTTTATACTAATCCCTGTTCAAAAGTATTTTGTTGTAAAATCAAAATCCTCTTGTTTTTTTTTAAAATTGACTTTTTGACTGATCCGGTCGACCGGGTCGGTCGACCGAGTCCTGTGTCAGTCTGGTCCGGTCGACCGGACCAGTCGACCGAAGTCCTGGCAGAGGCACGTATCGTGTGCACGTCTGTCGGTCGACCGTGCGGTCGACCCGGACTATTATTTTTGCTCACAGGTTTTATCGGTCGACTGGGTCGGTCGACCGCTCCGCCTGTAACGGTCAAATTTTTGTACTACCGGTCGACGGCCCGGTCGACCGATCCGACCGTTTGAACAGTAACGGGCAGATTTTTAAGAGCTGTTTTATTTTTGTCTTTTGTGTTTAAAAATTCGTTTAAAGATTTATTTTGAATCTAATATTATTTAATTAGCCTTAAGTTATTTTATCTCTTAACCTAGCCCTCTCCTATAAATAGGGGTGTTTAGGGAGAGATTTATTACAACATTTTATTGCTAGAAAATTCAAAAGTTTAAGGCTTTCAAGAGAGACTTGTTTCTTAGTTTTTGTGCTGAATTTCTCACTGATTTTCTGAAGGGTTTTTCAAATTCTCTCTGATTTATTCTCTTTTCTTCACTTACAACAAGAGCTTCATTCCTACTCAATATTCTCTAAGGACCTTTGTAAGGGAAGAGATATTTGAAAGAGAGAGTTTGTGGTCTTTTGACTACAAGGAAATTACTTGTTCTTGAGATTGTAGGAGTTGGGTACTCCATTGTAATTGTTCTTTGTGATAGTGGAAGTAGTTAGAATCCTTCTGTGGAAGGCGGGGAGTAGAGCTGGGTGCTCGACGAACTCGATAACATATCCTTGTGTTAGCGATTGGTTTACATTCTTGCAATTCTTGCTCTACTTTGCTTGCTCTTATAATTGCTCATCATATTCATTGTCATACTTACTTGCTTGCATTCATCTTGTGATTCTTGTTTGGTGACTGTTGTAGCTTTAATTTTTAATTTGCCCTTGATTAGCATTGTCACCTATTCACCCCCCTCTAGGTGACTTTTCAGTTCCTTAATTAAATAACCACCAATCTTCGGGCTTTCGGCCCTTAATCCTTTCCTAGACACTGATTTGGCAAGAGTCAAGTTTCAACACCTTTCCCCCTTAGGATAATCTCCTAATTGAGTCCGAGATGTCCCTAGGGCCAACGTCTACTCATTTTAAGTTAGGCTGGGTTAGTGAGTGCTTGGATTCTGATTTTTGGGCTAAGGAAGGGTGATTAAATCCCCACCTTATCTTGTTATTGGGTTGGTGCCCTTAAAATCAATTAGTGCAAGTGTACAAGATATGTAAGATTCACTCAAAGCGATAAAATCAACAAAGAAGTGAGTCCTATGCTAAATGCAATGCATACGTACCTTGCTCCAGCACTCTTCAACAGTAAAAATAAATGAATGAAAAAAACGCGTGCCTAAAATGCAAACGTCTAATCAATTTTTAACTTTTGCAACAAACGTTTTACTGTTGATTATTTAGCAGGCTTATGTGATGGCATATAGGAAATAAAGAATTGCAGAGAACTAGAATTTGCAAAGCAAGCAGCCCTGCAAAAACCTGTTAGTAGTCAACTCGTCCTTGCCGCGGATCCGCGGCTTTTGCCGTGGAAACGCGGCAATTCAGAGGGCCCTTGGTCTCTGCTTTCTAGAGCAGAGGCCTAAGGCCACTTGTATGTCACTGCAATATTAATTTCCTGCTTTGATTGCCCTGTAACCTGCAACAGAGAAGAAAATTCGTTTAGTTCTAAAAAATTTCAAAAAAAATTCAGATTTCAATAAAAAACATGTTACCCTCCCCGGCAACGGCGCCAAAATTTGATTGAGGCTTGACCTGCACACAAAATACGAGATTATAGAACTTAAGAAAGGAGATGTGCAAGTGCTCAATTCTTCCGCTATAGCAAGTGGCTATGCGGGTCGTGATCCACAAGGAGGGTTTTTGCGATAGAAGCGTTTATAGTTTTATTGAAATCGTTATAAAAACCAAACGAGAGTTCTTCTCTGTTTTTAAGTTAAGAAAAAGAAAAAGAGAATTATGTTATGTTAGAAGAAAATGAAAGATGAAGAAGGTGGAAAAATCAGAAAACAATAAAAGCGACTATGTACAAATGGAGTGAGTGGAGAAGAAAGAGTTGGAAGAGGTGATGATTTAATTTACAGAAATGAAAGAAAGGAAAGAAAAGGAAGGAATACTTACCTAGGTTGAGTGATGACTTACCTGGAAACCGTTGCATGTTCTACCTTTGCTTCGGAGGCGTTCAACGCATAGATCATAAGCTCGAGCTCAGTCCCCGTGCACATTATATCGTCAAGCATATCAAGAACGAAGTGATGCGGAGCTTGAAAGAAGAGAACGTCTTCATGAACTATCGCTGGCTCTCACGTAGCTTAGTTATACTTGCTTTGGAATTCACTTGTAAACTCAACAAATACAACCAAGGTAAAGTAGAAGAGGAAGAGGAAAGCAAAACAAAAGGAAAATAAAGATACGAACATAAATAAAAGTTTACCTTTATTGCTTGAAACAATGAAAGAAAGGAGGAGGGTACATCGGTGTCACTCTCAACATATGCCTCTCTCTCTTACTTACATGAATCATCATCTAACCTAAGCTACATACAAGTTACATAAAAAGAAATGAAAAACCTAAACTACAAAATGGAAAACTAGTCTAAAATCCTATCTCTGCATTGGCCTCCCATTTCAGCACAGAGAATGCCCTTTTATAGGCCAAAAACCCAACAACCAGGATCCCGGGGAGATCGGGGGAGCAAACGCTCCCCCTAACTCCCCAACCAAGCCGCAGAAACGCGGATTTGGCCGCGTTTCTGCGGCCAGGGTGTGGCCAGATGGCCACACCCTGTTGGTGGGTCATCCTGGGAGTTTCTTCTAGCTTTATCCTTTGTTGGTTTCTTCGTTTGAGCCCGGATTCTGACGAAATGACCTTGGATTCTTGGCTTTAACCGATCGATTCTGAGAGGATTCTTCTCAACCGGTTTCAACCTCTTGATTTTGCCCTGATTTAGTGTGTGCGAATTAATTCTGATTTAATTCAGAATTCTGGTGGGCTTTTGGGCTCATTTCTCTTCATCTCCTTAAGGATTGGCCTGCAAATAAATCAAACAATTAATTAGGACTATGCAGGCTTTTATTCTATAATAAGTATGAAAATGTGACACTAAATATGCAACATTAGCGATCAATCAAATGGATTTAATTTCTAATGAAAATAAATTCTTGAAAAATGATTTGTCTTCACATGTTTGCCATGCTAGTGTAGCCTTACCTTCTAGTATACCTATTGCATGCTCCACGTCTTCTTTTACTATTGAAAATGATATATGTATGTTAAAGAAGAGTGTTGATTGTTTGGGTTCCACTTTGAGCCAATGTGCCATGAACCACACACGGTTGGAATCTATGTTTCGCAAGAAACATGCTCCTCATATGCATGCATACAAACCACGGCATACTGTTGACTGATTTTTCCTGCACACAAAAAATAAGGATATTAAATTTAGAAATAGTAGTGTGAGGTTCAGTTCTAATCCGCGGTAGCAGGGCTATGCGGGTCGTGATCCTCAAGGAGGGACTGCGATAAAAGCGTTAAGCAAGTTAATCTCTAAAATTTATCTTTTTTAGTTAATTGTCACGATGGTATTTACAAAGAAACGTGGTATTTACAATGAGTTGTGGAAAAGAATATTGGAGAGATGTGGATTTAATCTACGAAAAGAAAAGAAAAGAAACAAAAGGAAAACTTATCTCTTTATTTGCTTGCCGTTTGAACCGTTGCGATGATTTCCCTTTCTTGGAAGGTGTACAAGCACGGCTTATGGGATCGTCCGCCTTCTTAATCTACTCTACGAAATAAAAACAACAAGCTATGAAGACTTGTTCATCGCCATGGGCCGTCAAGGTTCCTTCTTCGGCTAGGTATTCTCGAAGCAGTTGGATCTCATGGTGGGCAAGACATTAGAGAAAGAAACAATGTCATAAACCAAAAATAGAAAAACAATGATAGACAAAGATAGAGACACAATAAAACATAAAAATAACAAAACAAGCTTTGATTTGATTTAAACAATGGAGGAAAATTTACAACTTACACCGGCTGTCACCATCGGTACAAGAGGATCCCTTCCTCCATGAATGCAACATCTCCTCTCAGCTTTCACAAAAAAGAAAATAAAAATTTACAATGGAATCTAACCTAAAACCTAAAAACCCTAGCTTTTGGCCCTTTGCTGGACGCTGGACGCTCTGTACGTTGCATTGCAGGGGATATTTATAGGTGCAGAAGGCCGAGGAGTCCTGGATGAACTTGCCCACGAAATCTGGGATTCTGACTCATCAACTTTGCCGCGGAAACGCCGCGGAAACGCGGCACTTTAGTGGCTTCTGGCCACGCGCTTTGGCGCGTGGCCTCTCCTGGTCCGTCCATCTGGGCGCCTGCTTCTAGAAGTTCGATCCTGGCTCTAAATATTGGGATATGGATATAACTTGGAAATCAAGTTATCTAGATTTTGTATTCTCCCAATCTCTTTTAAACGAATTTCCTTCTCATCTTTGGCTTTTATGCTCATCCTGCAAGAGTTTAGGGTTGGGTAGAATTCTATCCTTCGCTCAACTTTAATAATTGCAACTTTAGCCCTTGTATATTTGCACTTTGACAATCTGATATTTGCACTTTGACTCTTGGGCTTCAAATATGGGCTTTTGGGCTTCATTAGGCTTTATTTATTATAAACATAATAATTCGAGGCCTGCACATATTAAATAAAGAAATATTAATAAATGTGCATTATAATATGAATAAATGTGCAAATGCGATGGTATATATGATGACAATTATGCATTTTTCACTACCTATCACACCCCCACACTTATCTTTTTGCTCGTCCTCGAGTAAAAACAAAGAAAAAGAAAAAGAAATGAAAAGTTAATCTAACCTAACTCACTTTCGTAGGAATCACGGTTGCACTTAGCATGTGCAACAAGCCGTTAAACCCTAGGTTACCCTAGAGGACGAGTGTTGTCTCGTGAGGGTTTTCAGCGGATTGCACCCACAAAATCCATAAAAAGGAAAATATTTGAATTATATTTGAAGAGACTAAGTAGTCTATAAGTTTTAGGATTATCATTTTTATTCATTCTTCAAACCTAGTCTTTATAAAGTCAATTGTTATTCATTTAGGTAAGGATTAAAATTGAATTTCTAATATAGTCTTTTTCGTTACCAAAAGTCATACGCACCCTTGTGAATCTAGGAATTCCTTAACTTGGACTCTCATGCCTCATTATTATTTTTTATAACATCATCTAATTTTCTTTCGTGTAAGTATCAAGGCTTCTTGAGGCCCTCATACCTAACTAATTGACTATTAGATGTGTTAATATATATATATATATATATATATATTTTTTTTTTTTGCATGTATAACTCATCTAATTTTCTTTCGTATAAGTATCAAGGCTTCTTGAGGCCCTCATACCTAACTAATTGATTATTAGATGTGTTAATACATATATTATATTTCTTAGTTTTCTTAGGCTTTCTAATCCACCCATGTAGCGAACTTAAAGTCGATGACTCCCAAACCGGTTGGCTTTAGGGCACCAGGTGAGAAAAACACCCCGCGGACTCAAATTCGAGTGAACTAGGCCCCAAAACTAAGGACTTATTTTATTTACTCACCTTTAGGCATGAATACTTATGCTTCTTGAGGCACATGTATCAGCTTAATTGGTGATTTTTTTTCTTTTTTTTTTTTCTTTTTTTTTTTTATGAGGCACAAGGTCTTTGTCTTAGAATCCTAGATAATGTGCATTTGGTATGCACATTTCATTAAGGTAAAAATCAAGACTAATTATTTATTCAATTTCTCCTCCTATACCTAAAAATTTAAACAATTTATTATTTTGACCAAGTTTTTAGAAATCCTAATCATGATTTTCCTAATCCTTAAAACTAACTTAGATTTCTTTCAAAAAATAAGTCAAAAATATTGTCCTTTTATAAAAATTTTTTTTTTAGATTTTTTTTTTTTTTTTTTTTTTAGCAAATTTTTTGTTAGTTTCTACCTATGTTAGTATGTTAGTAAAGCCCACCCCACACTTATCTCATGCATTGTCCTCAATGTATGAATGAATGCATATATGCATGAAATAAAAGAAAGGAAGGCGGAAGTTACCTTAGGGTGGTGGTTCCGGTGGTGGTCTAATTGGTCCACGAAATGCGGCCCAAACAAGATAACGTGGTAGTTCACGGGACCTACCTTTATTGACCTCTTTTTTATTTACATATTTACAGTCCCCAGAATGAATAGGATCATGGAAGATCCTCTCGTGAAACTTACTCCCTTTACATGACCAGTCCTGGAAAATCATCACAGAGTCATGGTCTATACCTATGTCCAACAAAAGAATGTGACTTGGTAAAATGGTTGACTTGGACTCAAGAATGATGGGTTCAGGATCTAATACCGACTCAGGAAAGAAACTCAAATCAAGTAAAGGTTCAGGAGTCAGACTAGGATCAAGAAGTGGGTCCAAGTCAAGAAATTGAAACTCAAGTCTACAATCATTTTCCCACAATGGAATGTGACTCAATGTTGGTGATTCAAGTTCAGGAATGATAGGTGTGGGAATCAAAACTGACTCTAAAATATTACCTAAGTCGGGTAACAAAACAGGAGTCAATAATGATTCAGGAATTTGAACTTGATCATAGATTTGGGAATCTAGGTCACATATCTCATTAGTTTCAATCTCATAAAAATGGGAACTTGCCAATTTTTCCATGGGACTTTCAAAATTGCACAATTGGTCAAGTTCAATATGATCATCAAAAATGGGTGATTCAATTTCATGATCTATGGGTATGGGAATAAATGTTGGCTCAGAAAATTGGTCCAAATTGGGTAAGGATACTGGAGTCAACATAGATTCGAAGATGGAAACTGAATCGCAAAGTTGGGGATCGGGTTCACATTCATAATCTAATTTAATCTCATTGAAATTAAAACTAGCCAATTTGTCCAAGGATTGAGATTGAGCAAGTTCATATTGATGTGATGAAATTGAATTTTGATCAAGGTCTTCTAAACAGAATGATTCTTGGTTCCTATCAAGATGCTCAAGAATGTTTGAAAGTCTAGAAATTTGATCATTCATTGTATCTTGCAACCGATCCACTTTTTCTTCTAACCCATCGAATAGATCAATGGAGGACTGAAACCTTGGTGATGTAGGAAAAGACGTATATGAAGATACTGGTTGAACAGGTGGTTGACCATATGGCTCTGGGGTATTGAATCCCCATTGACTCTGTGAAGAGTAGTGATGATTATTCCAATCTTGTTCATAGTATTGGGACTGGGGCATGTAATGATTCGGATAAGACCAATCTGGCACACTAGGTTGGTTAGAGTTATGATATGCCGGGTTGGTAATATCCGAAAAAGAGGTTGGTGTGTAATATGGATCCTCATTAAAATTGAAAAAATTATTGTTATAGGCCATATCACACAATCACAAACAAAGAAAAAAAAAACAAACAAAAAGAAAAATTTCTAACCTAAGTTAGGGTAGACCTAGACCTAGACGACTCCTAACTGGTTAGACTGTCCACGGGAGGAAGGGTGTAGACTTTGACCACAAGTTAATCAGCCAGGTCGGGGCAAGAGTGGTGGGGGAGGTTTTCCGTCAAAGACGTTCCTTAATTAAATAACCACCACACTTCGGGCTTTCGGCCCTCAATCCCCTTCCTAGACACTGATTTGACAGGAGTCAACTTCCAACACCGTTCCCCCTTAGGATAATCTCCTAATTGAGTCCGAGTGTCCCTAGGGCCAATGTCTACTAATTTTTAAGTTAGGCTTGGGTTAGTGAGTGCTTGGGATATGATTTTGGGCTAAGGAAGGGTGATGAAATCCCCACCTTATCTTGTTAATGGGTTATGCCCTTAAGATGAATTAGTGCAAGTGTACAAGATAAATAGATAGAATTCACTCAAAGCAGAAAATCAACCAAGAGATGAATCCTATTCTACATGCAATGCGTACGTACCTTGAGTCTCCAGCACTCTTCAACAGTAAATAAAAATAATTGAAAAGACACGTGCCTAATATGCAAACGTCTAATCAAATTTTATTTTTAACAACCAATAATTTACTGTTGAATTATTAGCAATTTACAGGTATATCACAGAACAAATCAGAACAGAGCAGAAAGTAGAATTTTTAACTTGAAGCACCCTGCAAAAAATTGGATCAGTAATTCACCACTATTGCCGCGTTTCCGCGGCTCTGGCCGCGGATCCGCGGCAAAACAGTGGGTTCTGGTGCTCTGCCTTCGAGGGCAGAGGCACAGAATAGCAATATGTCCACTGCTGCTGCTATGTTTCTGTTTCCTGTTCTCCAAACCTGCAAACAGAAAAGAATAAAGAATTAGTTAAAAATTAAATTTTTATTTTAGAGATAAACTTACCGTCCCTCCCGGCAACGGCGCCAATTTGTTGACTGATTTTCCTGCACACAAAAAATAAGGATATTAAATTTAGAAATAGTAGTGTGAGGTTCAGTTCTAATCCGCGGTAGCAGGGCTATGCGGGTCGTGATCCTCAAGGAGGGACTGCGATAAAAGCGTTAAGCAAGTTAATCTCTAAAATTTATCTTTTTAGTTAATTGTCACGATGGTATTTACAAAGAAACGTGGTATTTACAATGAGTTGTGGAAAAGAATATTGGAGAGATGTGGATTTAATCTACGAAAAGAAAAGAAAAGAAACAAAAGGAAAACTTATCTCTTTATTTGCTTGCCGTTTGAACCGTTGCGATGATTTCCCTTTTCTTGGAAGGCGTACAAGCACGGCTTATGGGATCGTCCGCCTTCTTAATCTACTCTACGAAATAAAACAACAAGCTATGAAGACTTGTTCATCGCCATGGGCCGTCAAGGTTCCTTCTTCGGCTAGGTATTCTCGAAGCAGTTGGATCTCATGGTGGGCAAGACATTAGAGAAAGAAACAATGTCATAAACCAAAAATAGAAAAACAATGATAGACAAAGATAGAGACACAATAAAACATAAAAATAACAAAACAAGCTTTGATTTGATTTAAACAATGGAGGAAAATTTACAACTTACACCGGCTGTCACCATCGGTACAAGAGGATCCCTTCCTCCATGAATGCAACATCTCCTCTCAGCTTTCACAAAAAGAAAATAAAAATTTACAATGGAATCTAACCTAAAACCTAAAAACCCTAGCTTTTGGCCCTTTGCTGGACGCTGGACGCTCTGTACGTTGCATTGCAGGGGATATTTATAGGTGCAGAAGGCCGAGGAGTCCTGGATGAACTTGCCCACGAAATCTGGGATTCTGACTCATCAACTTTGCCGCGGAAACGCCGCGGAAACGCGGCACTTTAGTGGCTTCTGGCCACGCGCTTTGGCGCGTGGCCTCTCCTGGTCCGTCCATCTGGGCGCCTGCTTCTAGAAGTTCGATCCTGGCTCTAAATATTGGATATGGATATAACTTGGAAATCAAGTTATCTAGATTTTGTATTCTCCCAATCTCTTTTAAACGAATTTCCTTCTCATCTTTGGCTTTTATGCTCATCCTGCAAGAGTTTAGGGTTGGGTAGAATTCTATCCTTCGCTCAACTTTAATAATTGCAACTTTAGCCCTTGTATATTTGCACTTTGACAATCTGATATTTGCACTTTGACTCTTGGGCTTCAAATATGGGCTTTTGGGCTTCATTAGGCTTTATTTATTATAAACATAATAATTCGAGGCCTG
>JAVJIF010020738.1:0-13234 GCA_038442645.1 Agave tequilana
GAGAGAGAGAGAGAGAGAGAGAGATCACATCCTATGCATTCTGAATCCCATCCCTCCATCCTACTGTTCAAACGTCTCAACTCTCTCTCTATAGTGCCATGACCATTATTTAGTTTGTATTCTTTTTTCTAAAGAAAACATTATTTTTAGCTTAATATTATTCATAATGCTCAAGTGGTAATAGTTGATCCAAAGAACAAATAAAGAAAATTTGTCATCTCTTCCAGTATTACATCCTCTAATATTTTTGGAAATGCTCTTAATTATTCATTTATATTCTTTTATATATCTTTAAGAAAAAAGAAACCGTCTTTCATGACAGTTCTCTCTCTTCTCCTTCTTTTCCACATTTAATTTAAACTAGCTAAGTTGCCATGGTTTAGTTTGTGCTAGCTGAGTTGTCATTATTCTCTTAGTTGATTTGATGATAATTTTTGAGCTTCTTTTTCACTAAGCAGAGGACCTACATTAATCACAAATTCTCAGCATGAGTGGAAGCCTATATTGGATACTACAAAAATTTTGAAAGACTATATGGAACCTAATTTTTTATATAATATTCTTCTAATTTAAGTGTTTTCGCTAATAGAAAAATGAATTCCAAGTCTAGCTCAAATGGTGTTTTCCTATTTAGTGGACCAAGGTCATGGCCTGATCTTGAACCTAAGATCTCTCATAATGCTGCTCACACTTTGCCTCTGAACAAGGCCTAAATATTTCATAAATTATTAGCAGTTTCTGCATTGCAGCAAAATATTTCTTATGGTTCAAGGTTTTATATCTTAAAGTGACTAAAATAGTTTTTGAAAATTTCACATAATTGGTGTGGCAGAAAAAGTTAGTTTTTTTAATTTCTGCCTCTAACTATGTTGCTTTGTCATATTTTATTGCTAACTGAATTTGATATTCTGCGATAATGTAGTGTATTCTTTTTGGATCTTCAAAGCATCGATTCCCCATTTTGTTTTTGAACTTACTAGATTTTTGGATTTTTTTTTGGGAAATTATTTTTAGACCCAAAATGAGTTGGTGACGTGGAGTAAATCATTACTACTCTTTTTATCTTTCCAGATCGGATAGATAAGGCAGGCAGGCACGTGTTTTTGGAATAAATCATCAAATATTTTACTTTCTTTTTCCTCTTCCCATTTAGATTCAACAAAATAAAATTACTTTTAGATTCCGGTAGATCGAGAAATGTTCAGATCTTGGATAAAGGGGTTCTGGACTCGAAGTTGAAGCTCTTAGGACCCCATAGAATTTAGCTTAACAATTTTTTTCTCAAATCTCAGTTCCCAATGATATCTCTTCATTTAACCTCTTTGTGCATGATGTGCCCCTGCGCAAAGAAAACTCCAACACACGAACATTATAAGTATAGTTTTGTGCATATCCTTATTTATTTTAGATCTTTTTCAGTTTCTATATTAAATTAGTTTGGAACAGTTAGTTGCGAGAGCCAAGAGTTAAGAGACACTTGGTTGAAAAGTCTCTCCTATTATAAGAATAAACATATAAATATGTCCACTAATTTATTTCATTACTTCAACAATACTTTTTATTACCTCAATATCCTTGAGTTTTGTGGTTTGAATCGAGCTTTTGGCCCCTAAAGCCTTAGCTTAAGTGGTAAAAATTGGAAGTGGATAAACAAAATGATAATAATAATATAAAAATAGCTAACAAGTCATTAATAAGTTAGTAGTATAGAGAGGACAATTACATTTTCTTATCAAGAGTTTCAAACTTGAGGACTATCCATATTTCTAAAAAAAAAACTTGAGAAGTATAACTTTTTCTTTAAGAGGAAAATCTTGAACTCCCTACCATGCCATTTTCTGTGAGTAGACTCTTGAACTTTCACACAACGGAATTTTTTAATAATCTATTTAAATGTATTAGGTTGGATTTTGGGACTGAGTGGCTTTAATAACATAATATCCCTGTCACCATACTAAAACTCTGAAATTGCATTGAGAGTTGAGACACATTTTATTATATTCTAATTGGGATATTTGTATTTTATTTGAGCCCTTGCATTTCTTCATGGCAAGAAGATACTTACAGACTAATGTGAAATGTATTTGTTTTTGATGTGGGACGGAGGAGAATTTAGGGTTTGTGGTGGGAATTTTGTGGAATTGGAGAAGAACAAGAGAAGAAAGGAAAGATATGATCGCAGATCGTAACCGGATCTTGCCTTCACCACCTATTATTCAATTCATGAGATCAAAATCAATACCAAAGCAAATAACTTCTTTTTTATATCAAAATCATTCAATAATTTTTCAAAGATCACTACATGGCTATATATAGCCTACAACACGTGTACTATACGTGCAATTATTGATAACATCAAATCTCACCGAATTTAGATTCAAATAAATCCTAAATCTAATCAAATCAAATCCAATCTTCTTCAAATCTAAATTCAAAATCTGAATAAATACTAGTCGTTCGATTCCCCATCATTTCCCTGCTTTAAAAGCATTCATCTCCGGTGAAGGTAGTGGTATCAGCAAGACAAGCACAACCGAGTTGAACCACACATAAATCCTCAATCGGGTCAAGATGATAGTCGGAGAATCATCACTGATGCGTCATGATTGAACCAATGTGGTGGAGGTGGAACTAGTCTCTGTGACAGATCTGCTTTAAAAGATGACAACTCAAGTAATGCACAAGTAGCAGATAGAGGTCGCATTCTCCGGATGAGAATCGAATCAACTGTACTTCGCACCATGAATAACATGATCTCTTGTGACTGTTTCCTGTAGAAAGATCTGCAAAGGATCATACAAGTCAGGCGATCTAAGGGATAATAGAATCCTCATAGCTGGCGAAGATAGACACTAGTTCCATGGCACTAGCTCCATGGCAAGCTCCGTTGGGAGGTCTGCTAAAATCTCTACAAGAGGCTCTTCTATCTCTGGCTCTGGCTCGGGCTTGTCAACAACTGATGGCTCTGGTTCTAGCTCAATTGCAACTTCTGGTTCGACAAGAATTAATGTCTGGATCTGTATCAATCTTTGCAGTCTGACTTGTTACATATCTCTCTAAGGCCTCCTGAAGCTCATTGTAGATATCGGCAAATGATCGGCTCTCGGCTCTGGCTCTTGCTCAACATTGTCGTATGCCTCAAATGCATAAAGAAGATATGGGCATACAGACTAACAAGATGATCTCGATCGTCAATAAAACTGTCTTTTCACTACCAATAAGCCTGTCCAACCAGCTTCGTTTGGACATAATGGTATTTCTACTCGGATGTCAGAATAAAATAACTAAAGAATTCTTCAAGGTCATTTCCCCACTTCTCATACCCAATATGATCAGTGGAACCCCGAAAATACGGGATAGCCGCATACATATCCCGTTCAATCTTCCTGTCATCAGCATTCGTATTTATATAACTACCACAACAGTAAAAGCCCATGGAGAAAATTCAGTGCATAAAAATTAGAAGTTACCCAATAAATCTCTGCGATTTGAATTGGACTCAAATCAACTAGAAATGTGGCCTGAAAACGCTGATCTTTTGCTGCAGGAACAGTACCGGCACTAAACACAGGATTGTGGAGGTCAGATTTGCTATCCAACTGCTATGAAATCTTTTCAATAGCTCTGAGACTCAGTCACACATCCAACAATTCAGACAGAACTCGAATCGGATTCCGAACGGGTCTGAAACAGACTTCGGACTGCGACTGCGCTCTTCAATGAACAGTAATTGTGAATGACAAAATTATTGTTCACAGAATAGTAAAGTTACCATTTACGGAACAATAATTTTTTTTGAAGTGGATTTTTGTGGAAGAAAAAAAGTAAGAAATTCGGCTCTGATACTAAATTGATGTGGGATGGAGGGGGATTTAGGTTTTGTGGTGGGAATTTTGTGAAATTGGGGAAGAACAAGAGAAGAAAGGAAAGATATGATCGCGGAACGCAATCCGGGTCTTGGCTTCACCGCCTATGATTCAGTCCATAAGATCAAAATCAATACCAAAGCAAATAGTTTCATTTTTTTTATCAAATCATTCAATAATTTTTCAAAGATCACTACATGGCTATATATAGCCTGCAACACGTACACTATACGTGTAATTATTGATAACATCAAATCTCAGTAAATCTAGCTTCAAATAAATCCTAATCTAACCAAACCAAATCAGATCTTCTTCAAATCTAAATTCAAAATCTGAATAAATACTAGCCGTTCGGTTCCCCATCAATTTTATTTTCAATCTTGTACTGTTTTAGGCATTCTTTAAAGTTTCCCTCGTCATGATTTTTATTGAGTCTTGCACTCTTGTTTTAGACAGAATGCTTTGCAGTTCGGTGTATATTACCCAAACTATAACTCTTTTAATTAGTTTTACATTTTTAGATATGCAAAAGCAGATGACTGCAGGAATTATTTTCACTTTTGACTTTTTTCACTTTAGCTAAACAGCTCATATGATAATAAAGTTTGTTGTTTGATAGAAAAGTTTTCACGTCATTTGGTTATCCGCATACCAAAGACTGCCTTTAAGGACAACTCACATGCGGGTGCATTTGTTTCTGAGGTATGCAACTCTTGATCCTGTCATATGTAACTTAATCTTTTTCTTTATTTCTAGCAAGCTAGTGTTGTTATCTATTGTTTAGAAAAGGCTGACATTGAGTTATAACCATCAAAAAGCACGTGGGAAGCGGGCTTGGGCTGAGGTGCAGAAACAAATTTCAGAACTAAATTTCCACTATCTGAATTACATTGGTTACTGCAGAAATTCGGCATAATATAGACATTGCTGGTCCCTGTCCCTGCCTAGAAGCCGAAGCTTCTAGCATAATTGGTTACTGACATGGTATCAGAGCAGCCCTATTCTAGGTCCTGGCGTTAGTCTTTTCTTAAACACTTTTTAACCTTTTCCACATGAAAGCTGCATATGATGTGTCTCAGAGAAAAGGGTGGTTTAACATTGGAATAATTATTGATCTGATACCTGATAGCTTAAGCTATATCGATTGAATTGTTGGCCAATTAGGTTTCCATGTTTTTAGGGACTTGAAAAGGTTAGATCCATTTTATTAGTTTCAACATGTAGCTCATTAGATGCCTATTCATATGCTAAATCCATCCAAACAATACAATTAGAAAATAAATAAGAGGCATGTATTTTATTTATCTTCTAAAATTGGAAAAATTAATTATCATTTGTTTTATCATTTGTTCAAATTAAGCGATGCAATTTGCTGCAATAAATGTATGGCTATTCCACCTTACATGAAATATGGTATGAAATCTTAAAGTTCACTACATAAAGTGAGCTGCAGTAGATCCGAAAATGCTTACGGACTACCAAGATATCATTCTGCTTCAAATTTTAAGTTTTATAAACGAAAACAATTTTTTGGTTGAATATGTTAGTGAGGATTAGCTCAGATAGCTCTAAGTCATTGTAGGTAAGAATAACTCATGACGCCAGCTCTACATCTTGGTTACATGGGAAATTGGTAGGAGAGATATTTCTTAATGGATTTTTATGTACAGTATACACTTCAAGAAACTTGAACGGCACATCGATATGGGTCATACTACCTGTGTAAAGTGTTCTTTCAGTTTAATTTTTGTATCTTACAAATTAAATCTAACTTCTTGTAGAACTCTCTGCTTATCAGGTGTGCTCGCGTATTACCAGTTTACGGGAATGTGATCCTCAATTTGAGAAACTGTACATTAGGAAAGATTCAAGCTTATCTGATTGTGTAGATCAGCTTTTCGTTGATAGTGCTGTCTATACTCGGAATCGTTGTTTTCGCCTAGCTCTCTCTTCAAAGGCTGGGAAGAATGCTTTTCTTCTGGCAACTGGACGCTTTAGATGTAAGAATCTGGTATGTGTACACTAAACTTTCAATATTTGGGCCTTCTGTTTCACTTTCTTCTTTAGTATTTTATGAGTAAGACCCAATTAGTTAAGGGTTTTTATTGTTCAAAGGAAAAAGGATATTATTTCTGCTTTACTGGTTACCATCAATTTCAAAAATTGTGCTGTTGCTTTGGTCGAATATCGCAGCTGCTTTCCATAAGAAAGTCACTGGTTATAGCTAAATTTGAACAATCAAACCTACTTCCACTCATTCTTCTGCTCATGTCACATGCTTCCAGCTTTTTCGCAACATTAAATAATGATTATCGTGCCATTTAATTAATCTAGCAATTCTCTATTTGTGAATGTCTTACCGACTCTTACCATTTACAGAAATGAAGTGAATTATGGCTGAAGTGGTGATGCCATCCTATAAAATTCTGCAAAAAAAGTTTAATATATGTAATGATTTTCAGTGAGAAACTAATGATTATAGTTACATGCTTTCATTCACGTCAGGAGCTCGTGCATTGTCTCAATGTTAGTGGTATAACTGCATGAAGATTTCAGCATATAAGTGCATACATACACAAGATAAAGAAGATGCTCGTCAGCTATAGGGGAGATTTAAGGAATGGAAGTATGAAGTTTACGGTATAGTAGGTCTCATGAAATCATGATTACATGTTTAATATACCATGATTGCTATGTAGTAGACATACCCATATTCACTGCTATATATGTTTTCTTTCTTTTTTTTTTTTAGTCCATTTTATGTAGTATGAATTGGACACTTAATCCCCCTCAAAGAAAATAAAAATAAAAATAATGGACACTTAATGTATGTGTATATGGTAATGCTGGCTGTTTAACTTAATGCAAAACTTGTATAAGATTTTATACGTGTCTACCAGTGCTGCCTAGCTGACTTCGTGCATAAGAGATAGCTGGAATCAGAAGATACCCCGAACCTGGAAACTACTTGGCCCGGATTGATCAGAGCTACTCTAGATTCAATGACATCACTTACCCTTTGAGTAGAAGGAATTGCTTCAGTTTAACAAAATATGGTCATGATTAGAATTGAAAACCAAAAATGTGCCTCCAGTTATATTCTCCCATATCACTGAGTTGCATTTTCTTTTCCTTTTTTCACAAAAAGGCTGTTGCACTGGGTTGCATTTGATACGAGATCTAGTATTATATGAGACCTGAAAGTGGATGTCTGTATAGAAATAGATATATATTGGAACGTGAAAAGCCAGTACTAACATCATTCATATGGTACTAGTCTAAGTAGCTGAATTACTATTGATGGGATAGAGAAGGGAGTGAAACCAGAATATTTGAAAGGTCACGTCAAGGAAGGTCAAATTATGGGTTTAACTGTAGGTTGGCGGATACATGAGCTGCCGAGCATGCTTGTCTAGATTACATGACATATGTTACTGGGTTGGGCTGCGTACTGTGATAAAATTTGTCGACCTGTACTTTAACATACTTCTTCTTTTCCTTTAAGAGTTTTCTCCCATATGAAGATGTTATGTTTTCTGAGTATAGGCCGTTGCTTGGTGCAAGTAGGCTTTGAACCCGAGACTTCTTGCATATTGCAAAGAGGCTTTACCACTGTGCTACATTGGCACTTAACTTTATGTTTGTTGCCTAATGCGCCTTTTTTGCTGAATGAACTTGTTGAGGTAGTTGGGAGGCCATGTGCCTATTAAATTTCTTTAGTTTTTGTTAACTGTCATCTAGACATCTTGTGTGTGATAATATTTTCCCCACTGGTTACAATTGCTCACAAATGCATTGATGACATAGACATTAAGATCCAGATTGAAGTTTCCAATTCATGATTGAAATCCATGCCGAAATTTGCAAACATCTGTCAGAAAAACTAAGATTAACTTGATTTTTACCCAATAGGACAGTTAGGAAAATTTAACTCTGGACCTTATATAGGCTTAAGGAAGATGATGGAAACATTAGGTCTCAAGCGGAAAAAGTGTCGAGACATGCAAGATGTTTGTCTTATCTTTCTTATATTGATGCAGGTTGCTATATGATGCTGCATGCTTCACTTTTAGATTTCTGATAAGAAAATGTGCAAAAGCTATCTAGGCAATGTTTGTTACCAAAGAAGGTGAAGTAAAGAAAGAAAATCAGTGTTCAGTATATGCCAGCCTCCTTTACCTGTGTAGAAGAATTCTGCATAAATTTGGCCTTGTACAGTCACATTATCTGGCATAGGTGCATATGTGACCCCGAAAAAAGTTTTATTGAAAACAAAAATAGAAAAAAGGTGCAGAAGTAGGGAGAAACCCTACCTGACTTGCCAAAGGTTGCTTAACTGGTGATGTCATTGCAGCGGCACACATGATGCTACTTTTCTTCTGCCGTTGCTGCTAAATCTCCACTAATTTGAGAGAGATGGGTTTAAACCATTATAGGATTAGGTTTTAATTGAAACTTGTTGGATTTGGTTTGATCCAAGTGCAACCTGAACTGATAACTAATTAAGCTTAAAAGGTCATCTCGTTGGATCAGCTTTGGATGAAACACGATCCAACCTGTTTTACTTAGAATCCCACCTGTAATCAGCCCTAGTGCCCCCTCACCTCTTATCTTTACATGAAACCAGCAGTCTTTTGGTAGTGACGCGATCAAGGAACCCCAACCCCAACCCCCACCAAAAAATTAGTTATTATTGACTTTGAAAATTAAACATCATCTGAAAACAATCAACTTCAAAGGCATGTTTATTGCTGATAAATTATTCCAGATCTGTGCATTGACTACAGGTCAACACTTTACCATGTGCAAACACACTCTAGAGTAAGCCCAAAGCTAATGTGAATTGACATTATATCGGTTAAAATTGGGCAACAAGAAAAATATGTGCTAAGATATTTAAATGTTCATGCGAGGAAAAAGATGAAACGGTCATAGATGTAGCATGCAATATATTAACTATTGTGGTGGGTAATTCTCGGAGGAGTTATCCACGCAACAATTTGCAGAGATTAATGGGTGAATTGTAGAGATCAAACAGAGAAAAACATAGAGATTTATGTTAAAACCCGAAAGGGAAAAACTACGGAGGCAGAGAGAATTCCACTATAATTCATGAAACTTACAATGGTGGCCGTTTGATCTCTAGTGCTAGAGTTTCTGAAATTAATTGATTGTCTTCCCTCTCATAGGAGGGGGTTCTCTATTTATACATGTGGCTGTTTTTGGATAAGGTTACAAGATTCTCATGTAATTGAACATCTTATCCTAACTTAACTGCTTATCATGGAGGCGTTTTGGAGTCGAACATCCTGATTTGAACTGGTAGAACTCACATTCGTCTTTATCTAGAGATTATCGTCCAATTGTTGATATGATCAGTCCGCTTTAGAGCTGTAACCGTTAAGTTCAAATGTGGATTTGGCCTGGAGATGGGGGTACTTGCAACCGACCATATCTCTAATCTTCTAACTGTTTGAATTACATGTAGTTTGAATGGGACTGGAACTCTTCTTCAAAGGTTCTGGAGAGGGCTACGTGTCACGCATCTACCGAGTGATTAGATGGACACGTGTCGTAATCTTGCGGGGTCGGAAATTGACCAGTGACCGCTACAACTATGTTAATTCCGGGCATTTTTAACCTAAATTGATTACTACTTCAGCTTGTAGCTGCAGCAGTAAGAGTTTAGGTTAATGTGCATAATGCCTTTTCTATCTATGCTGATATTAGAATAAAAAACATGGTTCGCTGGCTGGATATCTTCTGACAATTAAGTGCCTGTTATCTCTCTATGTGTTATTTATACATTAACTATCACTTTACAATTACTTTATGCAAAATTTTGATTTTTATTGATTGGTTATCCTATATGATGTGGCTCATTAACATATATCTGGAAATTATAAGTTTTTTATACTATATTAGTATGATTATAAATTTATTATTTTGGTGCAAATGGTTGCAGGCTGAGCAACAAGTGTTCATGGAATCACTTATTTGCAGAATGGATGTGGATTGTGACAGATTGTTAATATGCAAAATGGATTTGGATTGCAAGAAAGTTCTTTGCTTTGATTCTGAGGTCAGTTTAATTCACTACACCACCTTTTAGGTCAACATTTTGTTTCACCTTGAAATTATGCACTTTCTTTTGTGCACACATATCTAAGTTGCTTTTCTATAATGGCGTCAGTGTTTGCTGCTTATTCAATGAATTGGTTATATACGTTTTAGTCCACTGAAGTATGGTTATAGGGAGGGAATATTGTTACATATTGAAGTTACTATCAATATTATTAACTGTTTTAGTTGGGAGTTTGTTACATGCTAAGAATATAAAAGGAATAGTGCTGTTTCAGATGGTTTGAAATAGTTAGGCACATATTGCACCCATCAAATTTTGGTCTTTTTTACTAGTGTTAAATTATGAAGAACTACATCATCATTATTTATACTCATAAAAATTATAAAACAAAATTACATAAAATTATAAGAATATCTCTTTTTCTACAATCCTTCTATTTATATATGTCTGAATTTTACTCAAACTATGACTCATAATATCTAAATACCATTAGGATTCCTTTCAAATATTGACCGATTCTGACATGTATCAGAATCATATCAAGTTTAGGTACTCGATATGATATTGACCTTATAAATATTGGGGCCGATATTTTCTTCCAATATTGATGGCCGATATTGATGATATTAATACTAAAAATCATTGCCCGATATCGCTAACTCTATAACCAATATTATTTATTTTATCTAACATCCCCTCAAACTCAATAAGGTATAACATCGAGAGTTTCCTAACAAAAGACTGAAAATCAAATATTGAAACTGTGAAGTATTGAAAACAAATACTAAATTATGATGTGAAACTTTGTTGATGCTAAAGTTGCGAACCAAAGTAAGCCCAATCGAAACTGAACTTTATATTTATTTGAAGACTTTGTGTACATTCAAATATTCAACTCCTTGTAGAGAGAGAGAGAGAGAGAGAGGTTCTAGTGAAAAATGAGAAACAATCTTAGGTGGTGAAACATCTCCCTTTCTTTATAATCTAACTAGAAACCGGAACATCTTGATCACCAGTTCCAGTCTAGTTTCAATTGTGACTGGACTAACACGAAAAAGAGTTCTGGTTCCAATTTAGTAGCACCAATGAAATTGTTCCCACAAAAAGTTCAAGTTTCACTTGGGAGTTCATCCTGACTAACTCCCTCCTAGTTTGACACTTGATCGTTGAATTGGAATTTCGGCACCTACCATTGTGGGCATTTAACTTAATGACCTCCATAGGTTGCATGTAGTAGGTCTAAGCTCAAACCCTAAAGTGAGGATTTATAAGTTGTCCATTCATACAATTGTTAACAATATATATTTAAAATAGAACTAAAGAAATTCCATACCCAATTTAGTATTATGTAAGTGGAAGATATTTCACGGTTCCAAAATCATGTATCTTCTTGTTTTTGTTCTTTAAGGCAAACAACCACTGGTCAACAAGTTCATTGGTACAATGACACACCACACGCACGTTTTTTTTTTTAAGGTATGTGACTCACATAAACTACATTAGTTACCCAAGCCCAACTCCCGGTTCAACAACAGTGGGAATTGAACGTGGAATCTCCCCCATTGGAGGGAGGAGTTTTACAAGCAAGCTAGCCCGCTTTCAATATATATAGCATCCATACCCTCTTGCAAAATTCATAAAGCCTTTTTGCAACTTAAACTGGGGACATGTACCCTCTTGCAAGTTAAGCTGGATAGTACCATATCTTGAGTTTTAGTGATAATAATAAAACTCTTTTTCATTGTTCTGAAAAAATATATTTACATATACATATATACTATGCACACGCATCAATGTTAAGAACAATTAACTTTGAAGCTCAAAAAAGTATATTTCATAGCAAAATGTTGTTCTGTTTTGAAGCACTACATTATTTCTGAAAAAGCACAGAAATAATGTAGTAATATTCTATTTTCAAATAATGTGCACTGTATTGTGCTTTTCAGTAGCGTAGCGTACCTGTGCTATAGTTATTTCAAGTGCCCGTATTTCTGGACTTAAGCAGGTGTGGGAGCGGGAGGCCCTTTCTTAACATGCCTGAGTTTGGGCAGGGTCCTCTCAAACTAGGGTAGAGTCCTCTAGCTAGAGTAGAGTCCTTCCGGAGGTCAGTGTCATTAGCGGCTAAAGCTTGGCGACGAAGTCTCGACGACCCATCACTGAGCCCTAATCTTTGAAGATAGGACTTTGATCTTTGATATGGAGTTTTCTTTTATCTTGAAGCTTTAATCTTTGACAATGAGCCTTAATATTTTTCCTATTTATTAAAATTATTGTCGATTGTTTTATATTTGTTTAATAAATGAATCATATAGTTTATGCTTCGCGCTATACTACATGCGTTTTTAGGTAAAGTGTAGCACATTACGTTATTGCTATTTTTAATATTGACATATGTGTATGTAGAGAGAGGGGGGAGGGGGGGGGGGAGAGAGAGGTAGTTAGAAAATAATAAGACAAAAAGGCTTGCCCAGACTCAAAATTTGCAATCACAACACTCCAAATTGCGAAAACCAAGTAGCGCGTACACATTTACATTGTTGGATGTGTGCAACAAGTCAAACGTTGGAAAGTAGCTAGTTAGGGTGAATTAAGGAGTTCACTAAAAAGGAAAAATGATTTGGGGATTAGTCCTTGTCAGGTACAAAGATGATTTGATACATGGTTACATAAGTTGGACTCGAGACTCCATTTGAGATTTCCCTTTTGTGGCATGTGTCTCCTAAGTCAATTAATGAAATCCCTCTTGTTGCGTATCTCATGAAAAGGCTTGCCCAGACTCAAAATTTGCAATCACAACACTCCAAATCGCGAAAACCAAGTAGCGCGTACACATTTACATTGTTGGGATGTGTGCAACAAGTCAAACGTTGGAAAGTAGCTAGTTAGGGTGAATTAAGGAGTTCACTAAAAAGGAAAAATGATTTGGGATTAGTCCTTTGTCAGGTACAAAGATGATTTGATACATGGTTACATAAGTTGGACTCGAGACTCCATTTGAGATTTCCCTTTTGTGGCATGTGTCTCCTAAGTCAATTATTGAAATCCCTCTTGTTGCGTATCTCATGAGTTGGGCTTTGCCAAATTCCTAACAAGTGGCATGGGAGTCCATGATTCGTTGGGTTAGGCTTTTATGAGCTTTGAGGGAAGTCTTCTGTTTCCCTTATCAAGCAAGCCACAAGCTACATGCCCGTCCTTCAAAAGCAATGTTGATGGGTGTCCGGGCGGGAGACCCAAACTTTCATATTTCAATATGCTATGTGCCCACCTATTGAAGACAAAGAAT